>VYZX01019442.1:87104-110179 GCA_013401335.1 Brachypteracias leptosomus
TTATAAAATGTCAATTTCTTTCTTTATGCAAAATATCAGATTAAATTGTGAAAGGTTGCAGAGTGAGTTTTTTTTATTGCCTGGATTAGAATTTCATCTACTGAAATCTTACTCTAATTTATTCCAGAATTGTTACTAGAATTCTCAAAGTGGTCTATGATGCTATATTTCCTATAAGTTAGTATGTTTTAAAACCACTGGCTTTAAGAAACATTAGGCACAGAGATTCAGGTTGTATATATTTGAACATTAGTAAAGCATTTCTAACTGATGATTAATATTGCATTCCCAATACTGTAGATTTTTAAAACCATGGGTCTGTTAAATAAAAATAGACTTCTCATAACTAGTGATCATTTTGCTTTGTAGTTTTCATAAGTTCTGAAAAGACTCAGAAAATAGAAATTCTATTTCATTTTAAAAATAGGAATATTTAAGTTAAGTTTTGCAAAACAATTTTGTCACCAAAGAAAATGCTTTGGTACGTATTTTTTTCAATTATCATTATGTTCTTAGCTGATCAAGGAATTGCTAAAGCTGAAAAGTTTCCTTTTCCTTCTGCATTTGACAAGGTTGTAAGTTGGGTTTTTTTTCAGTATAAACCATCCTGTAATGTCTTTGGAAGGTTAAGACTGAATAGAAAACTATTGTATAGTTTTTAAAATTATCTTAAATATGTTAGTGTTAATATTACACATGGGAAAACTAAGAAGCAGTTTACCATAGGACAAACTAGAAAAAGCAGTGGAAAAAAAAAAAAAATCTAAAAAACCCCAGATCTTGTGACTTAGCACCTGATCATCTAAAGCCATAATGTTTCCTGCACCATTTGTCTTCTTGGATGTACTTGAATTTTTGTTCTATAGCCTGTATTGATTTCTGAGTAGTTTCATAGCTTAGCTTCATGGTCCTGGTTAATGCTCTAATCTGATTACTGAAATTATCCACCTTACCTATAGAAGGTACCTTATGCTGCAAATCATAGGAATGGTCTTCACACAAGTAACTCTAAAGCATATTCAAGTGGACTGCTGGCAAAGCAGCTTGCTTTTTTGTTTGTTTTTAATTATTGGAAATACTTAGTTTTCCTCATAGTAATTGATTTTTATTTTTTTTTCTCATGAAAGAGTAGTTTTCTTCTCACTCCTTGATTTTCCTTGGAAGAATGTCTCCTGCAGTCATTTAAGACTTGTTTTTTACAGTATGACCTGTGTGATTTTTGTGTCTGTGTACACAACTGCTATTTTTTGGGGTGAGGTTGTATATTGGCATATGAGTCTTTGCTCTGTTAGGTTTGACTGTTTTAAATACCTTTAAATTCTTCTCAGCTTTGGTATATGTACTCTTCTAAAGAGAATATTCTGAAGAAATAAATCTCTTAGAGTGTCAAAATTACACAATGATGCAATGTACTACAATACGTATGAAGAAATATATTTTTTCTTGGCACCATATGTAAGAAATTTGAGTAGCAGCTGCTGACACAGGCAATAATTCTCAAAGTGAAGTTTTTCTCTTTGCTTTCAAAGCTGTTTTATTTCATTTCTCTGAAAACAAGAAATTGTATAGCCACAGCATTTTTAGTAATGTGAAACAGAAAGGTATTTAAACATGTATTCCACATAAAAAGGCTATCTTAGGGTGTCTTTGCCATATATTCTCTGGATTCTCTTTCCTATTTTATAAACATAATATCTGGAAGTATTTTTATCTCTCCTTAACCTGTGTCTTGTGAGATGCTGACTTAATTATAACTTAAACACCCAGATAAACACATATTTTCCTCCTTCTTTCTGGAACACATTGTCTACTTCATGTTGCAGCTGATCATGTTCCTATCTACATAAAATATATAAGTGGCATATGGGTCTTTACACTCTGCAGCAACTTTTCATGGATTTTTTTTTATAAACTAATTTAATATTATTTTAAGGGTTTTCATTTTTCCTCAGCTCTGTAGACAAGTGCAGTTGGAAATAAGGATATTTATGCACCAGTTTCTCCTGACTACTCCTGGGCTCCTGGGTTAAAGAAATAGTTTCCTTAAGAATTCAATTCCCTACCACTGTACCAATTGTAACAAGATTTATTTCTCCTTGGGATATTGAAAGCCTCAGAAAGGTAACCTGAGAAATAGTCTCAAACAGCAGTCCTAGATCTTGTTTATATGAGGCAGTGTCATCTCCCTTGAGTGGTGCATGCCAGTAGGAGCCTGGTCTTAGAGCAGTGCCATGTAACGGCATCTGCAGGGCAAGTTGCACAGAGATAACTCACAAGACTTTGTACTCCTGTTTATGATGTCATTTCTTGTAGGGTGAGCTGAGAACACCTAATGTCTAATTAAGCCCTTGTGAAGGTATATGGTTGCAAATTAACTGACTTCTTAAAGAATGTATTCCACATTTTCTTCCTTCTCAGACAGGAAGGAAACTTACTGAAAACCAGCTCTGCTCCAAGTCCATTGTACTAAGTGGAAGGGTTCCTGTTTGCTGTAACCAACTTTAGAACAGGAACACAGTGACCTTAATCCTTTTCTGTGATGCTTAAGAAATCACTCATATCACTGTGGGCTTCCTCCAGGCCTCCCTTCCTGCCAGCCTTTCTGTCTGCCCTGCCTACGTTCTGCTCCTCCTCAAGACAGACGGTTCAGTTTTTTTTCTCTCTGTTCTATGTGTCACCAATTGTGGTCTAAGCACACTTGTGCTTACTTATTTTGCAGGTTCAGGAAAAAAAAACAGTAAAAAATAGAAATAAGAAGTGAAAAAACATGTAGCTTTGTGTCATGAACACTCTTCCTCCTCTTTTTGAAAGGTCAATTCTTTTCTAATACAAGATTTTTCAGTTATGGACTTTCTTCTTGAGTGTTTATATACAACACCTAAAACAGGGAAGCATTCATTCATTTTGATCAGAGCATTTTTACACTACTAGAATACAAATATTATGTTACAATTCTAAGGCTTGAACTACAGGAAAAGCATATGGGATTTCAGTTTATATAAAGACAGTTATAAGAGTGGGTTTAAAATTGATGTATAGGGAGAGATATAGATTTGTAAGTTCTATGTTCTGTTGTAAACATTTATATGCCTCTTGCATTGAGTATCTAACTGTGATCTATTAAAGACATCATAAAAGCCAGCCTGCTTAGTAAATAGCAGCTGCATTCAGGTTGCTCCAATTGGCTAGATAATGAAAGCATCCAAACCCTTGCATCAACCTTTCAGAAATACTGAATGATACATTCCATTCAGTCTTCTCTAGGGAGCTGGCCAGATTGTTTTGCATGCAGCATAACACCACTACCTCTCAGGACCTAAAGAAGCAACCGTTTTGTGCTAGTTCTGTTGTACAGTAGTGCCAGTTTCTCTTCTGTGTTACTCAGAATTTAAGATGAAATTAAATAGAATTTGCACAGAAAGATACAATGTGTTTGAATAACATCATTGAAGTAAGGCTCTATTTTTCAGAAGTGATTTATTTTGGGCAAGATATAGATTAAAATTGATAAGAATAATTTTTGTGCTTTTTAATTGTTTAGTATTATTATATTTATTAATTACAGAAGTGAAGGTTGAAAGTCTATTATGAGAAACAACAAACATTCCATTTAAAACCCCACATTTTTAAACTACATCTATTCATGAGCTATTGTTGGTTATTGCATACTGAAGGCATGGCTTTGTACCTACAGCTGCTCCTCTACCTCAAGACACAGGGTCTTTGAGCTTGTGCTCAAGGTGGTTTTCAAACGCTTGTAACAGTGTTTTGGAAAGGATTTGAGAAATACTATTGGGAACTTGTGGAATTCTGCATTTATTTTTCTGTTTATCACATTATGTGGCAGATTAGTATTACATTCAAGATGGTTTTGCCATTAATGTAGTGTAACTTTTTAAAACAAAAAGAAAAGAATGAGAGTGAGACCAAATTGGAGAAGACTATAGCTTTTTAGAAAGACAAAGTTAAAATATCTAGTCATAGTAAAGATGAAAAGAAAGTAGCAAATGTCTTTAAAACTTAAAAGACTAAATGAATTGCTTCAAATTTAGAAAAGGTGAACTCTGACTTGGGCCAGCTGTAGGTAATGATGTATTTTTTAGTCCATTTTCAGTGCATAGTGATTCCCACATTTGATTCAGTTTCTTTTGCAATACAGTGTTATTCTGGTCTTTCTAAATACAGCTTTACAGTCATGCTACATTTTATGGTCTTCTTCTGCCTTTTAGTATTCAAAATTATAATAGAATACTTGGTATGGTACATCAAAGTGTTGTTCTTGTCTAGTCTTCAAAAGTGATGTTTAAATGAGTAATGCCCCTGCCTATCCTGACATCTATGTGTTGGTTCTGTCTCCTTTTTCTGTAACTCTGCAGAAAATCATGAAACTCATATCTAATGAGTATTCTTTTTGAAGATTACAGTGTATGATAGCCTATCTAAAACAAAGTCATTTTTTTAATGTATGACGATATTGCTAAAGAGGATAGTAAGACTAATAAAATATCATTGTAGAATGAGTGGCAGTAAAAATCAGAAAAAAATTTTTCTCATACCATTGGGATTCAAAATTACTCTGAATTCCACTAGGAACTTAATGCACCTTATGGTGCATTGACCTTGGTTGACTGCCAGATACCCACACAGCTGCCTTTCGCTTCCACTTTTCAATAGGATAGGGGAAAAAATAAGATGAAAAAGCTTGTGGGTAGAAATAAAGACAGGGAGATCAATTACTGATTACCTTCATGGGCAAACCAAACTTTACTTGGAGAAAATTGATTTAATTTATTGCTAATTAAAAAGAAAATAGAGTAGGATTGTGAGAAACAAAGACAAAACTACTAATAGGTTCCTCCAGTCTCCTCTTTCTCCTCAGATTCAACTTCAGTCCTTCATTCTAAGAGTGGCACAAGTGGACAGGGAATGAGGGTTACAATCTGTTCATAAAGTTGCCACTCTTTCTTCCTCACTTTTACCCTGCTCCCATGGGATATGGTCCTTCACAAGCTGCTCCAATTTGACTCCTTCCAGTGGTCTGCAGTTCTTCAAGATTTGCTCCAGCATGAGTCCTTTCCACAGTGTACAGTCCTTCAGGAACAGAGTGCTCTAGCATGAGTCCCCCATGGGATGCAGATTCTGCCAGAAAACCTGCTCATGCACAGGATCTCCACAGGTCTGCAGCACTTTCTCACATTTTTTTCTCCGTCCTCTCACAGCTGCTGCTTTTTTTTTTTTTTCTTAAATATTCTTTCCCATGGGCACAGCCTTCTCAACTGCTGAGTTCAGCTGTGTCCTGAGGTAGGTCTATTGGAGCTGGCTGAAACACGGTCTGTCTGGCATGGGGCAGCCCCTGGCATCTTCTCACACAGGCCACCTCTGGAGCCCTCTGCCGCCAATACCTTGCCAAGTAAATCCAATATAGCTCTTTTTTTTTCCCTGGCTGTCCTGGACTGAGCTAGAACAGAACAAATTCTCTGTTCATTTACTTTACTTCTCAGCTAAGTTTCTTCTAAGTAACTGCATTTTCTGAAGTTTACAGCATATTTTTTCAGACAATGTCTGCTTCTAGCAGAGATAATGCTCAATGCTTATAGTTACTACCAAAGATTGATATTGCAGGCTCTTGCTTATACTTGCTCCTATAGAAACCAAGGTCACTGTGAAATATTATATGCCTCGTTGGAGTGCCATAAGTGAAAGGTTCATAAGTAAGTAGAAAGTAGCATCTGCAGGGAGGAATGGACAGAATAGGTGATCCAAACCTGACCAACAAGGTATTCCATTCCATGTACATCATATTCAGTATAAAGCTGAGAGATAACAAAGGTTAAGCCCCATTCTTCAATGCCTGGTGTCTGAGGAGAACTCTGTCTGTTCTTCTGCCTTTGGTCCCAATCCCTGAGTTCCTGAATCCAGTTCCTGTCTGCCACTGAGTCCAGCCTAGACTCTGGGGGAGTTTGATATTGGTTTTGTATATGTTTGTATATATTTAATTATATCATTTTTTCTTTTATTGTTACTGTTTCATTAAACTTGTTTTAGGTTGTTTCACTTTTTTTTTCCCAGTCCGTAAATCTCTCTTCCCTATTTGCTTTCTCTTCTCTTTTGGGAAAGGAGGGGGATTAATAGAGAGCATCTGTCATTCATTTAGTGGCCAGACCAGCCTTAATCCTTGATGCTGGTCCTTCTAATCTACCCAGACGTGTTGCTGTTTGACACAGGCTCAGTCACTGTTATTTAGGCTATGTGTATCTTGATTTCTTTCCTGCCATTTTCCTGATGTTACCATCCTGCTGTTACACATGGCTATGAATAGTTTGTGTAAAGGCTGAACAAGTAGAGGGAAAAATGATAGTCACAAGGATGCTAAAAATAAAATAGGAATTTAGCTTTTTCTTTGCATGTTTTCTGGTTTCTTCATCATCTAACACGCTAATTCAGAAATGGAGTTGATTATGAAGGGTAAGGGTTCAGAATTGGATTTAAATTATTTTTGTGATATTTAGTCATAGTACTATTTGGGACGGGGGACATAGTCTTTCCATGTCAGTTCCTCCTCTGCAAAATAACACTTTTGTACTTCACAGATGATGAGGTAAATGTATTACAGAGTGTGAAACATTTGCCTGCCTTTGGTTGAGGTCACAGGCAGATACTTGAGCTGGAGATGGGTGGCGCTTTGTGTCAAAATATGTCTAGAGGCAAAGCACACCCCTCATACTGTGGCTGAGGTCTTTTCTACTGGTGGTGGTGATCAGATGTCATCACAGTGACAGCATGTAATTCATTATTCAATATGGATGATTATTGAATTATTTTGTATGCTATACCCTCTGTTTCTTGATTGGATTGCTAGATTGGTTTGAGAGAAAAACAGAGAAAAATAAATATGAATTCTCTTTTTTGTCCTATGACAAGGCTTCCCTTAAAAGGGCAAAGAGAGTTGTATAGAAACACATCTGAAGTAAAGTACTTACCAGATATTTGTGTGAACACAATCTCACTTTACTGGATGTTTGCATATAGTGAATAAAAAAGGAGTAATTTCTTTAGTGGTCAAATAGAACAGCTGTTTTGAAATTCAAACTGAATATTCATAAACTCTCTTCCTGCCTTATTTAACTGATTTGAGCTTTCAGAATCTAATGCTTCCTTGGAAGTTATGCTAGAATTGTAACTAATAATTTTCCCATGTTTATGCAACATGCAAACACACATGGTACATATACGGGCATCATCCTCATATTAGCTAGATTTCGTTGACAAAAAATGATAGATCATTTAACAAAGATATCATTTGCTGACTTTATTGCAGTTTTATAAGAGGCACTGTTAAAAAAATGGGTTTGACATTTGCATTTCTGTTTAATTGCTGTGGAGTGAACATAAAAAGATAAGAGAGCCAAGAGAGCTTATTAAAACTGAAATGAGGGCAGTCATAAAGGAACGATATTTTAGTGGTGCTGCAGTCAGATCTGTTACTCTCCCCACAAAACCAATCTTATTCTTGAGTTTTTTGGTGGGTAGAAAGGATGTATGGTTTATATAACAATTCTATTTTCTTTTGAGCTGCCCTTGATATACAGAATCTCTCCATGCCTAACTTGGGGGTCTCAGTAGCCCACAAAACTTTGTGGAGAATAATGTGACTTTATCTCTGCCCTGAAGTAGCCTTCTTTTTTTGCTTCTTCCTTTTTTGCTCTTCCTTTTCCTTTCTCCTTTTTCTTTCCCTTCTCAGAATAAACCAGGCTATATATAGGGACTCCCGAGCCTCACCACGGCATGCCTCATAGTCACATCCCTGAATTCCAACATGTCCAATGAGATTTAGTAATTATGTTTTTAGAGAAAGCGTTGAAAGGAATGTTTCACAGTTTGAAATGTTCAGCATTAGAAAGTTAGGAAACACTAGTCTATACTGGGCATGTAAATGAGCTAAGTTCACAGTGAAAAATAATGTGTAGTCATACAACTAGTAACTGATTCATACTGTAAGTACACAAAAAGGTAGAGCTCAGGCTATATAATAATAATTTAGGTGAGGGCCTCCTATTTATATTAATGACATCATAATCAAGGCAATTATTTAATAAATAATTCTATACAAATTCTCCCAGTTTTAAAACATGAAATATCTATCTATATAAATGTGCATATGTAAATATGCCACTGTGGGGACTTCTCACTGCTTCTGAATATCACATGTCATCTTCCTGTCTGAAACCACAACAGATGATATTTTTATTTAAGCCACAAGTCTAGCTGTACAAGGAAACTACAGCAGGAAGCTGTCTTAGAGGAACTTGTGTGCTGGAAGAAGCAGCCTATCTCTCCTCTGGTTAGGCATTTCAGCAGATTGCGGCAAAATTCTGCTTTCTCAACAGAATAAGCCCAGTTCTGCCAAGTGTTCAGCACAGCCTTCAGTCTCAAAGTAATGACGAGCTGTCACTGAACTGATATGGGAAACAGAACTCCATTAAAAAGCTTTTCCTACAAAAAAATTTTCAATTCTATTCTCTGCAGGGAGATTCATAACTTCTGATATGAAGCTGCATTAGCTTGCACAAAAATTGAGAAAATATTCTTAAATAAGTAAAATCCACCCAGACAAGACTTATATTTTGTGTTCAGTTTTGCTTCTCTGGAACTGATAGGTTATGATTAATTTAAAAAGGAGGGAAAGTCCTCTGAAATTCAAGAGCTTTCTGAGATTAGGTTGTAAATAGTGACAGATAACCTAAACTATTTCTAACCAAAGTATAATCATGGAATATGGCTTTTCCTTCAAACAAAGATCTTGTTTGAGTATTTGTATATAATGATGCTCTGAAGAAAGACCTTCTAAAACTCAAATACGTGGAATTAAGTCATTCTGGTAGTTTGGTTTAGCTGTGTAGTCTTCAAAGAGAAGCTGCAGGAATAGAGAATAATCAAATATTCTGTTTCCACTGAACCTCCATCTTGCTGTTACAAATAATACTCATGTGCTAGTAGTACTTACAGATGCAGTTTGGTTTTGGTTTATTATGGTTTTTGAGGTTTCACATTTACTGTGAAAGAGTAAAATAATAGTCATTGCAAAATAGCTGTAGAAACTGAAAAACAAGTAAGAAACCAGGAAAGCTATTCTTATACTGTTTTTTTGTACAAGTGTTTTTTATTTGGTCAAAACAAAATTTTGGTTTTATAACAAAGGTTTAGTTTTATAACTCTTTTCATAACAGTAGACAGGGTTGTTGTCATACTAAAGGGCTCTTGGGGTAATACTAATGTTTATCAGAGATATCACACATTAAAATTGATGACTCCTTTTATGCTGCAATATATTTTAACATATTTTTGAGTTCTGGTCTTCTGACATGAAGCTGCCATGTTTCAGCTGTTTTAACTGTTTTGAGGAATGAACTTATTCATTCCTTGATTCGAACATACATAAAATGTAGAAAACTTTCATTTATTGTTCCACTTTTGATAACATATCCTTCATTTCTGAGACAATTTACATTTCTCTATATATATATTTATGCATTTGATTAATATCTGTATTACAGCCACTGATATTTTGTGAGGACTGAGATTCAAAAGTTAGCTATTTTGAAAATGATTTAATATAATAACTGAAAATATGGATTCTTAAAGAAGGTGCAAATAAATTATTAATTGCCAAATATTCTGTCGTCAACACATTTTACAATACCATATGATATTCTTGTCACTAACCAATACATACATGTAAAAAGGAAAAATCTACCTCTGTAGATTGAAGACTGTAGGACTTCTGCTATTAATCTTAAGAGTAGAAAGTATCTATCTTATAAATTTCAACCAACAGAAAAAGGAAGCAGAATATAATATGAGGTCATCAAAATCACATTCATCAAAACATTTTTATTGTGCCAGTGCATTGCACGTTCAGCAAACCCCATTCCTTGCATATTTTCTTTGGTGTTCTATAATTTGTGCTCTTATTCAAGATCTCAACATTTCAGTGTTTCTCTTTATCTTTCAGTAATTGGAAACTGAAATATTTATGACTTATTTTTCTCCTCAAAAAAAGAGGAAAGAGGGACAAATTATACACAAAGCTTCAGTTATTATGAAGTAGCAGTCGCTGATCCATAATTACAATGGAAGATTTCCCATAACAATCCCTGTTAAAAAACAAACAACCCCTAAATTGTTCAGAAAGAAACTGATTTTTCTATTTTTTTCTTTCTCTCTCCTCACAGTACATTGTTTTTGGTGACATTTATAATTATGCTATCCTGAAATATTATCTGACATTTTTGCAACTATTTTATATTTGTTTTGTTTGCGGTAGCTCCAAAACTAGTTAGCTTAGAAGATGCATATTTCTGTTGCTTTCTTGGCCGCTAAAAAATTAAGTATTTTCTGAATATTTAGGACTTAAGGAAATTATATTTATGCATTTTCTATATATTTTTCATGTGATTCATAGTGTAAACAAATTTTTTTTAAAATTAGAGTGGAGGTAAAAATGGTAGGTAAAAAGAAAATCTAACTTTTAAAGAAAAATCAGGTTGAAGAAACACGACTGTGAAACTGAACATTAAGAAAATGGAAGTTGTATTTCAGGTTTTCTAGGAAGATGCAAAAGCTGATTAGACATTTTGCGTGCATTTGCTTTAGATTTTGGAAAGTTTCAGAAAATCATTACACAAGAGGATTACCAGAAGGATGTCTTGAAAAGTAGTTATGATCACACTCACAAACTGACTTTTACCACTAGATACCATAACTTTAAAGTCTTTAGATTAAATAGCACAGAAGGAACAATGAAAAATAGAAGGGACAACAAAAAATAATCTTAGAGAGAAACCTGATCTGAGTTTTGTGCAAGAGTGACCAAGTATGCAGAAGAGACCAATTACAAAGAGAGGCAAAGACCCATCTGGGGAAAAAAACAAGGACACCTGAAAGACACCTGTGGCCTGTCAAAAAATGTCACCCTGTCTTGTCTCTGAAACTTGGTTTACAGTCTTTAGTTTTAACATAAATCTACTGCTACCTTGTGTGCTATCCTACACGTAGTATCGAGTTAGACTGTTTACTGTCTAAAGATGATCAAAAAAAGCACAAAGGCTTAATGAGGGTCAGAGGAGCAATGATGGGTAAGAAACCCTCATGACCTGCGAGCAGAAAACCACTCAGAGAAATCACTTGGAGAGGCTCCATCCTAGAAAGTCCTTCCTTCAGGCTGAAGGGCATATGGGACTTATTATGGGATTCAAGGAGGAAAAACATTTTTTGTTTATGTAAAAAATATCAATGAATGATGTTTTGAAGGGATTCTGGGGATGCATGGAACTTATTCTGGGATGTTTAGGGGAAAGACCTTAAGTAGGAAAGAGGGTAAGGTATACTGAGAACAAGTGTGGGTAATGAGTAGAGAGAATGAGTAGAAGATAAAAGGTAAAGGAACAGGGGAAAAAGGAGATAGATAAAAGGCTGTCCAGTGTAAATTGGTTGATAGTGAGTACTCTTGTCTGAGCCCTGCAGTCTGTCCCATCTTCTCATTAAACGGCATTTCTATTTTCTGTGTGGCTGTGTTGTCTATGCTAAGCAGGTGCTGGTACATGCTAGAGAACTTTGATCTGTCTTGGCTGGTGAGTAGGATAAGATATCTGAGTTCCAGCACCCAGTGGGGGCTAGAAACCTTACATGCCAATGCCAGCAGCTGGCGAGAGAGGTGGGCCTGGGGATAGCTCCTGGGATGAGTGTCTAAGGCCAGCTGTTGGAGGCACCCATGCTGTGTGCATGTATAGGTATATATTCCACTAGTTGACGTCAACTTGATCAGCTGGAGGGGAGGAACAGGGTTGGACCAGCTCTGTAATTCTTGTTTCTGCAAGCACTGTGCATCTGTGTAGATGATTGTGTGACTGGCTGTGTGTGTTTGTGTGGGTGCACACTTGCCTATCAGGTAGGTGTGCTTAGCCTGGCTGCTGGCTGAACTTGGTACACAGAGCTGCAGCATCTTTTCTTCTATCTGGTTACTGGATTCAGCTGCATCAAGAGTGCAAGCAGAAGTCATATTTGTGAACAAATGGCAAGAAAATAGCATTTGAAGCCAGATTGTTCTGAATATTAAAATACTTGCAAATATATATGAATTCATCCATGAAAAATGTGACAAAATGTTTATTCGATACAGGAATTTACAGGTTCTTTTTGTTCTTTCCCAATCTGAAGAAAAAACCTGTGACTGGAATAGATTGCAGAAAAAAAATGTAAAACAGCAAATGTGGTACATAAATGACAATATAGGTTAAATTTTCTATTCAGAAGGAGTTTATATATTCATTCAGTTATCTACCAATTATACAAACTGATGGCAGGGTTTTGAGCCATAGTGTATTTATAAACTGAAATAAACTGTATTGTACAGCTATTCCTATATTTAGATAGTGGGGAATTTGGGGGTGAAGCTAGGTCACAAGGAACAGCAGATGATTAAGCTGGCAGCACCAGTCCAGCTGGAAGCTATGTCCTGCTACAGGAGAAAGCCTCTAGACAAGACAAATTAGATATTCTGCATTTCTGACAAATAAAGTGTACTTTTCTGTGAGATCACCACTAAGAAACAATATGTGAGATGTCTCTGCTACTGTCCCTCACATATCTGTGCTGAAAGGCAGAGTACAAACCCACTTAGACATAAAGGTTGGGCCAGAATCCAAGTGAAAAAGAAGAGCCAGTGACTTTCAATTATATGAAATGTATTTAGACTTGTTCAGTTTACCTTCTACATTTGGGATGTGAATTAAAATGTGTAAAGCAAAACTCACTTCTGTCAAGCTAAAATACCTTACACAGGCATAATTAAACTGCCTGTGCAGAAAAGCTTTTATACATTCATCTTGTCACTGTTCATGTGACTTTGGATTTTCATGTCTGGATCTTCTGGATGCCTCATGCTTCTGAAGATGAAAGGTAGAAGGAAGCTTGAAAACTAAAACAAAATATGAAAATACCTAATTATGGTGTCTGGTCTTGTCCTCATATCTGTCTATTTATTGGGGCAGCTGAAGCTTCTGTAACCTTTTCATTTTTCACCTCAAGAGTTATTTACCTTGGTGGCTGATAATAATATGAGACGAAGAATGATATGGTTTCATGTATTTGAAACTTGAGGCTCTGCTGAATGCTCAAACTTTCTGCTTGAAGCCAGCCACTGGAGATGGAAATCTGTCCTTGAGAGGAGTGAAGGTGCACAAATGTTGGTTTTAACATTATATCAAGAAGATCAGGAAAATGAGAATTATTTGGGGATGTTGCAGAAGAAGGGAGTTACTCATTCTTTAACATGGAGTCTCAACTCACTTCTGCTTTGAGAGCCTTGCAACAAAAAGTGTGCCCCTCTGGCTGTCCTAGCTACTTCAAGATGAGTTCCAAGGGATCCCTGAGTAACATTTACCTAAAAAGGCTGACTGAGCTCTGTTTTCTTCTCTGTCAAGTTGACTACTTTTATGCTTACAGTCTTGGATATCATGGACAAAATACAGATACATGTATCACATTTTCACAAGCTGTTCCATAGGGCAACAATTTCTCTTGGTGTCAGTTTGAGAAGAAATAGTGACACGCTGTCTCTGTCAAAAGAGATTTTATGGCTTTGAGTACTGAGAGAGGGCTTTGATACACGATAAAGCTTGCAGTTCTGCTCTTTGCTTTGAAAGTGTGGACATAAAGATGGCTTTTAGTACATTTAAGGGCAGACAGGCAGACCTGAAAGAAACTCAGGAGACTGGACCAAGAACTAAAACTTTCAACACTGGGCAGAGTAGGTAGCTGGAGTGGGTGGAAGTGCTTGCTTGCCTGTATTTGGTTTCAGGGATGCTGTTGGTATGAACATATGAATAAAATTTGAGGTCTCGTTTCTGTTTCCTGAGCTTCCATGACTCTGATCTTCAGCAACAGACTGAGGTGGATCAGGATTGTGTTTGGAGCTCAAAATTAGAGTGTTAATACAGATCACACTGAGGCAATTTTGGAAGCTATTTTATGGTAAAGCTGTTCATATTAACAGATCAAAAAATAGTTAATAGATTAATTTCCAATATTCTTTATGGTCCTTGGAGGAAAGACACATCAAATTGTATTACATTCCTTTGTTTATTGATCTGTTCCTTCAAATCCTGCTCTCTTTTCAGTGCGTAAATTTCTTATCTGGGAATTCAGGACTTGCTCTGAGGTATTCAGTTATACAAATTTCATCAAGTTCTCACACCTTTCTAAATTTCTGCTTTAGTAGCTGGTTAAGCATTGCCAAAGACTGACTTTTCTGCAGTACTTTGAGTTCTAGTTCAATCTGCACACAACAATGCTCTCACATTCATCTGTGGGATGTCATACTGCTTGAGAAATCTTCTCTCTAATTCTGCTTCTGGTAGAGAAGACTGCTTTCTGAATTGTTGTTTCTTCATAGGAAAGTAAGTGTAAAACAAGAATAAGCAAAACTGTTTCTTAACAAATGTAGCAGTTGTAAGTATTAGAATTATTTATTTTCTAAATTGAGAGTTGTAATGCAATTACATTTGAGAATTTCCAGTAGTCTGGAGAAGTGACATCAGTATGCTTAGAAACAGTTGGCCTTGAAGCAGTAACCTAATAAATGTGATTATTTTTCTCGTGTTTAGTGTCTACTTTCAAAGTATGCCATACTTATCCCATTTTTACTGTGTTGTTGTGGAAAAGAGTTATGGAGAGAATTTCAAGGATTCTTATTCATGTGAAAATGTAATTCTTCTAATATCTATAATAAGTATTATAATTGTTAGATATCTCTGTCCATATCTACCTTTAATGAGTAACTCTGATAATGGAACATGAGAAATCTCTATACAGAAAAGAACACACTCATGCAAAGTTATCAAGAGATAAGTATCTAATCATTCAGAAACAAGACAGAAACCTTCAAGGGATGTTCTTTATACAGTGCAGCTGCTTAATAGCAACAGAAGAATCTAACTTATCATTTGAGACTGAACAACAGGATCTGTCCTTCTCTACCTCTAGTTGAGAACTGTAGGTTACAATTGTGCTAATTCATCAAGCAAAGTGAGGGAACAAGGGAGAAGCCATTCAGCATCTTCTTTGTTTCCAATAGTGCTTTCAGTTTCAGTATTATAAAAGAAGTAAGATTGCATTTGCAAAATGGATGATTTGGTTGTAAAGATGTTCCAATATTTGATGACCTTCTGAGTCATTAACATCTTGCAACACTTAGTTGTTACTGAACACAGAACCCCATGTAGACACAGCTGCATAGGCACTGTTGCACCAAATGCTAAATTGATGGTAAGGTCCTCTGCCTTCAATAAGTAAGGATTTATTTTTTTTTTTCATTCTCCTATCAACTGTTCTTTTTTTACTATTCCTTTTATATAAATACTTGGAAAAAGTATTTTCCTTTAACAGTTCTCCTGTACCTCCTGCCAGTAAAATAAACCCTAGAAAACAAATGTTTCATGAGTAACAATCTATGCAGAGATTCTATCCAGAGGCAATGGGTCCAAACTGAAATACAAAAGGTTCCATCTGAACATTGGAAAACACTTTGCACTGTGAGGGTGACTAAGCCCTGGCACAGATGCTCAGAGAAGTTGTGGGGTCTCCATCCCTGGTGATATTCAAAAGCCATCTCTGTGTGTTCCTGTGAAAGCAGCTTCAGGTGGCCCTGCTTGAGCAGCAGGTTTGAACGAAAAGACCTTCAGATGTCCCTTCCAAACGCAACTGTTTTGTGATTCTGTGACTTTATAAATAAAAGAAATGGGAGGAGTTATAAAACTGTTCAAAACTTATCATTTTCCAAATATGTCATAGCATTGCATTTCTGGTATTATGGCATATAGTGCCAAGTAAGGTAAAAATTTACTCTTCTTCATGATCATTGGTTCCAAGAAAAAGTGAGTGCCATCATGTCCTGAATTATGAGGAGATAGTCCACCTAGAGGCATTTCATGCTAAGGTATTATCTCCCTACTGCAGTTTGTAGAAAGCTAAAGGGATTATCATCTATAAGGCTATACTCACACAGCTCTTCTTACTTATGTCTTCTTTGGGAATATACATTGATCTGCTGCAGAGAAAACATTTTGTATCATTTTGACATGTCTCCATTTTAGCGCTTTATGACTCACTGGCCCAAAATTTCTTCACTACAGATCTGGGAAGCCTCACTGAAATGAGGGGCTAATTTAGCACTGATTTATAATTAGCACTAAAATATTAGATGTACAATTAAATTCTGACTAGTGGTAATCCATATTGTATTCACCCTATATACTCTGTTCAGCACAATGGTTTTTTGATTGATTCTTATGCTTTTTAACCATCTCTAACATTTTTACTTGCAATCCATATGTACGTGCTATTCTCTGAAGGAGTTCACATGTCAAGTATTTTAATAGAAAGTTGTTTTTTAAATTGGACTTTATTTGGAGTGAATAACATGTAGGTATGGTATTAATATGATTTAATAACTTTTATATGATAACTTTCTTAAATAACATGCTCTCTCTGATTTGATTTACAATTACTGAAATCACTATTATACCTGTATAATTACACATATATATATATATGTATAGACATCTAAAGGATAGGAATATATGTTGTAAGAAAATAGGAGTTTTCTTTTAAACTTATCTGAAAGAAAGCTTTAACTTTTAAAAAAATATATTTAGGTATATATTCCCATACAGTTGGAGTATGGAGTTATACTATAGGAGTATTTAGACATTCCTGTACTGTAAGAGTAGAGATTTCTGAATGGAAGCTTTAATTTTAAAGAAAATGTTTTATGGGAAAATTAATGTTATGCAATTCTGCTTTCCATGTAATTGCCATTACAAGTTCTTAATTAAGATTATTGTCATAATTTTGCTCAAATATTTTGTACTAAGAAAGTGAAGTTTTATTAAAATGTGGAAATCAATGTTAGATTGATTCCAGCTCTCACAAAGTGTTAAGTTTCACTTACACTTTAAAAAAGACAGAAATCCTACAGAAAAATCAATAACATAAAAGTGTACACATGCATATTTTTTTCTAGCTTACTCACAAAAAAAGCTTTAAGGTATTATAAAGATGAGAAAATTCAATTGCTTTTCTAAAGGCTAATTTGTATTTCATTTTTGCTGTCCAGAATATCAATAAAAGGCTTTTCACATCAGTCAGTAGCTCTCTCTAATACAAGGAAAGTGTTATTTTAATGCGGTTAGACTTTGTACTTTGACATTCTCTTTTGGCAGGGTTGGAGAGAAGGGGAAAGTTGGGATGGCAGCATGTACCACTCGTGTCAGAAGAAAATGAAATGTGAAAGTTCTGGCTTTTAAGGATGGAAGCAGGCAGTAAAACCGAACAATATTTCCTAGTGTGACTAATTCAAACATATTAAAACAAGTATCTTGCAGAGCACTGATATTCAAATAGTTCTGGAGGCTCGTGTGCAGTGGGTTATTTCCTAGTATCATGCACTTAATTAGGTGACCCGTGAGGGAAAAAAAAAAACACTGCTTATGTAATTCAATTCAGGTCAAAAGCAGTTTTCAAACTGGATTGGCCCCCAGGATGCGGAAACAGGAGATAATTTCTAAGGTGGAGAGGAAAATTCCATCTGGCCACCTTTCTCCCCTCTTCCCCCACTCCTGCATCATTGCCCCAGAACTTGCAGCTCTGTTGGCTCTGGAAGCTTTGTGGAAAAAGGAATCTGTAATTTCAGCTATCAGAGCCAGGGAGCGTGGAAGCCAGACATCCCACGGTTTGAGTGGGGGGGAAACCAACAAACAACAAAAGGGAACCTTGCATAAAAAGTTTGAAAACTGCTATCCTGAACAAGTGGTCTAGAAGCCACAGACTGCTGGGGGCATCAGACCCTGCCACCAAGGATACCTCACTGTGCAGCAGCAGTTCTGGCTGCAGTAGGGTGTGCTGGCCTTCCTCCCTCTCCTTGCAGCCCAAGGCCTCAGACATGTCCTCAAACAACCCCACTGCTATGTAAAGGCTTAAAATTTTTTGTGTGAAAGTTTTAAAGCTCACAAAGAGCCTTTGTAGCCACTGGCCAAGAGCACAAGTAGATTATCAATAACATGTTTTTGTTTTTCTCTTGAATGAATGCTTTTCTCTCCAGTATTCAGGCATCCAAATAACTCTAACAGAGGTTACTCGAACTGAAAAAGGACTGAATTGTGTTTGCAAAAACATGAAAAAACTAATTAATGAAGTCAACAAAAGTTTTCCCCTCAAATAGGATGGAGCATTTTTTGAAAGTGGATATTGCCATCAGTGGCCAAGTTTACTGCTTAAAATTAAAATACTGGGAAGAAAGGGTGTGTCCCAGGCTTTCTTTCTTAATGTCTAGTTTAGGAGGAGGACTTGAAAATAAAACTACTTTCCCAACTCAGCTTGTATGATGAGGGGAAGCATAAAAGAGATTTTTTTCCTTCCTGTTTGCTCTCCAGCTTGCTTACCCTGGTAAATAGCACAATACTACAACATAACTCAGTACAAACAACTTATCTCTATTAATGCAAAGCTTGAAATTTTTCTAGCAATGTTACTGAAAGGGCAAAAAATTAATTTGCTGTCATGATGTACACTGAAAGAATGTCTGCTCTGCTGCCAGATAAGTCACCATGTTTAATATACCCTGCAAATAAACAGAGTCATGACAGGCCATGTGCTACAAGTATTACATCCCTTGAAAATGAAGGAGAAATAAAAGGTAAGCAGAGGAATGCAAAGACTTAAGACTGCTGTCTTATATTAAAAACATTGTTAGAGGGTCTGACTGTATTTGCGGACATCATTATGATATTGCAGTTCAATTACACTTTATTTAGAACTCAGAAAAAGTTTTTGTGCCTGATGTTCAATGCCAAGATCAACAGTGGTCTATTTGACCTGTTCATGCCTCCTTCAAATGCTGCCTTTATATAATAGATGAAGATAGTCTTATTCTGAACACCTTTGATGAAGAACTTCTTCACGCAGAAAGCAATTTGGCTGCATTCTACAATAAAACAAATCAGGAATTGGGTTAAAATTCCTTCTTCAGGGGAATGGTGAGGACTTTCCATAGGCCACTTCTTTCTAGTCCTGAAGACTGTGTCTTCAGCATAAACTACATGTTTTACTTCCCTGAATTATCATGCTGGTAAAGGGTATACGTGGCAAAGCATGGAAGTGGACAAGTAATGAACAGAGTCCTAGCTTCCCTCCTTCTGTCATGAGTAGGGATGATGAGGGGTGATGTCTAGGGAGAACTGTTGTATAAATCAACCACTGAGTTTTCTCTGGTAAGGCTGAAGAGGAGGTTGACAATTACCAGATTTTATTCAATGCAGGGTAAGTTTTGTAAGAACAACCCATCAGGCCTATTTTAGAGATCTATTTTATAAAAAAATTATGCTTTAAATTCCTAGTTCTGTAAGAAATTTCAGTAAATGTAGATGTCAATATTTTAAGTGCTAAAGTTTAGAGAAACTATTCTTGCTCTGTGTGTTTTCTCTTGTCTGTTTTCCCCCTTGTGTCTCCTCTTCCTCCTTCTGTTCTTTTCTCTCTGTCAAGTTACCTGCCAATTTAATTTCTTTTTCAGATAAATTTGTTTTAAATGGATTTGTTGTCTTAAATAGAAATCCCTAAACATCTTCTTGCTTCCCATTTTTGTATTTTATATTGTTTGGATATCATTTTCTTAGTGCTTGAAAATCTATTGAATAAAATAGGCAAATGAACAGCTTCACTTATATGTAGGAAAAGGTTCTAGCTAATTCTACACTTCTAAACAATTGAGACTGGATGGTTTAGGGAACAATTAACTGACTAGCTTGTCAGTTCTTATTACCCTGTTCTTAAAAAAAATTAAAAAAATCATGTGATAAGTGAGTTAAATCACAGTTAGTTTAGCCAATACAGGTTACTCAGTGCCATTTTTCCAAAGCAACCACAGCATGGCAGACAGACAGAATAGACAAAATCTGAGATTAGACATCATGGAGGGAAATCTTTTTTAAATACTAAGATTCTTAGTTTCTGACTCTGCCTGCCCCACAGGCTCTTGACTGCTATAACACAAATTTGTAAATCAGGATCTTTTAAATTTAGCGATCCCACACAAATGTACCAAGTGAGACAGATATTTGAATGTAACTGAATTCAGATAAAATGGATTTGTTAGTGCTTTAAATATAGCCACATTTGATAACATGATACAGGAACCACTAGTCAGTGGTAATTAACGGTAATGTCAGTAATGTGTTGTTAGGAATCACTAGGATTCTGTGATAATTGTTTTCTTTAGCTATCTGTATCACAAATGAAATAAATTTCATTGAGAATGATTGTTCTTTTTTCTGTTCTTAGACAAAGAAGTTAGCAACTTGGTTGAGTCTCTAGTGTGTTAACAGCTATTAAACATCAAACATTATGCTGACTGTGAGACTAGTAATTTTGTCACCTCCTCATTTTCTTTAGTTTGTTTCTATATAGAATTTACAATAGCTTTTAGGTTTTCATGTACTATGTATTACAACACTATTACACACAAAATTGAATATAACAGTAGGAATTAAAATACATGTGGATTTTTTTCTTCACTGATGTATTTTCCTTTTGTGCAGATGTATTGAAACTTTTGTATTTTATTAACTGATATCACACTGGACTATGTACAATAGTATGAAAAAAAAGTCTGGAGCAACATACTATATCAAAACCACCAATCTTTTGGACAATACTGCTTATGAATTTCTCATCTGTGCCTGTCTGTATTTTTTATTTGTTTTTAATAGTTTGCTTACTGTAATGATACAGAAAGTAGAAACTGTTTTTGCATGGTGGCAAGCCTATGAAGGTATTAGTTTCAAAACATTAATGGAACTACTCCAACCATCAGTGCTGACCAGTGTTTATTTTCAAGAGTTATTTTAGACCTTACTTAAGCATATGTAAATGTATAAAAATATAATTACAACACCTTATATAACGGTCATAAAGTACTGGAGACATTTAATATGGTAGAATTTAAAAACACTGGAATAATTTCCTGCCCTGATTTTTTTTTTTGTGATGATGCATAAATTGCTGCCCCAAGGTGGTTTCCATAAAAGAGCAAAAAATACATACATACATACACACACAGCAGATCAAGTGTTCTGGGATTCTGCATCTTCCAGTGGCATGGAAAACTCAGCAGCCTGGGAAAAGGTAAAGTATGATGATGATATGCAGAATGTTTCTGATCACATACATTAAGCAGCCTCACAGACAACACAAAAAATTTTTTCTGAAGCAGAAAGATGTTTTTGTCATGTCTTTGTAAACATAAGGCTTTCAGAAAACCCTGAACAAATTGCGACAACCAACAAATGTAATCTATACTTATTAAAGCACACTCATTCTAAAGCTTTCTACTGCTACAGTTCTACCTTCTTTAAGCTTCTCAAAGCTATTTGTATAGACTTTTGTCTGAAGTTTAGCAAATTGATCTATGTACATTCATGGATATTTTCAGGCACAGTACAGACTTCTGCCTTTGTTCTTTAAAATAAATAAATAAATAATTCATTGGAAATAAGATTTTCAGATGTATGCTTTTATCATTTGTATGCTTTTGTCATTTGTGATTGATAAGGAACCGCTTCACAAGTATTCGTATAGACAAGATCTCAGCCTTATATTAGCCAGTAGAAGTTCTGTATTTGCAGATTCATTTATCATTCATGATTCTTGTCACAGCTCATATTTTCTTCTCTCCTACTTGATAGACTCATAGTGATCAAAAGTGTATCCTCTTCGATATTCTCATAATCACAATGCTTGATCAAAAGAAAAAGTATTTCCAGATAGGAAAAAAATACTTAAAAGCTATGACCTTGCAAATACTTAGAGAATTTTACCTGTGCATTCTGGTAGCCTGTAGATCCTTGGGCACTGTTGATTTCGTAAGTATTTTGTGATAAACTTCACAACAGTCTTTGATTGGCTAGACATGAACAATAATAGACATAGATACTTTAGCAGGACAGTCCCACAATTTTCCACACGGTCTTTGCTTGAGGTGTTTTTTAGTTGTCTTTTTTACCTTTGTGTAGACATCCACATGAATAAGGTGGGCTATTCTTCTAGACTATACTTGAAATGAAAGATGTATTCCTTTGTTTTTTCCTACTTTGACCATCTTCTCTTCAATTAAGAAAAAAACCCATGAAGTGTGTATGCACATTTTCCAGCATATGTCTCAAAGAAACTTTCTGAAGTGGGTGTCAATTCAAGCAGACAAAAGGAAAATAATATTTTTTTCTTTAAAATGTCAGGAGGTTCTTCATCTCAAAAGCTCAGTTGAAGAACACATTTAATAATGTTATGGTTGACAATTATACTATTAAAGCATACTCCACTGGATCACTTTAGTATTGAATTGCATAATGTGAAGAATGAAGATTTTAAATAGAAACAAGTACTGCGATTCCTTGAGCTAATGATTGTGTGATAGTCATAAAACAGTTTCAGTTGCTAGTAATTGTTTCAAGTTTGGAGTTTGCAGATCAACTCACACTGAGGTTAAATAGGTACTGATGAACTGACAAGGTGGATGACATTTCAAGTGAAGAAAAGGGTAAAAAGCGGAAGTCTCCTTTTCACATTTAAACAGACTCTTGTTAGTTTGCTAACAAAGAACACAATACATGGAATGTATTGTTACATAGAATATTATTAGTCAGTGCTCTATATGCTTTCACATGGTTGCATTTAACCAAGAGGCTAAATAATATCACCTAAGAAAAGGTGAACCATTGATTCAAGGGCATTGTGGGAAGCTTGGCATTAGAGTAACTTCTCCTGGGATAAAGAAGTCATTGAGAATTTAAGCCATTTTTACACTTTTCTATCCTTTGTTCTTTCATCACAGGATTCAATCACATAACCATTGCTGCTAAGCCCTAAAATTTTAAGGATAATAAATGGCTGCAAAAAGTAAAAGACCTTTAATGAAATAAATATATTTAGCAGATATAATTGCTATATTGTTTTCACTTTAACACTTA
>VYZX01019443.1:0-94449 GCA_013401335.1 Brachypteracias leptosomus
CTCCCCCTGCTGCCCACACTGCTAGGCATGCAGCCCAAAATACTGATGAATACAGCATACGTTCAATTGAGACTCAAATTTATAACACATCACAACAGAGGAGCAATCCAACCCATGGTTTCCCCTCAAGCTTCCCCTCCTGCATATGTCACACCACACTTCAGAGGGTACTGGCTCTCAGCACCACACAGTGATTAGTTCAGATATTGTGGAAAATGGCTACACAACGTGGCAGGTAGGTCTGCAGGTGTAAGAGAGGTAAAGGTAAAAGGTAAAAAAAATAAATGTAGTTGTTAAAGAACAGAATTAAGACACAAGTACTAGAATCTAAAGCCATCATCTCAGAGATCTTGCTTTGAAGGCAATACCGACCTAACTGAAACACCAATCCTCTACCTTTTTAAAAGAAAAATCTGGAAAGCAGTTCATTCCATCTCAGTCTGATTCCGAGCACTTTGGTGTAAAATAGGATTACTTAATGACCACTGCATTGATTTGATAGACGATCACAATTAATAGCAGATAGAAAACTCACATCTATAAAAATGTGAAGATGCCATTCTTAGAGCATGTCTGAAATGTCACACAGAGTTAGCAGATAACAACCTTTAGTGTACTTAACGATGCCTATGTAGCTAACACATTTTAGGATACTTCACATACTGTACAGTCACTATTGTAAGTAAATTTAATGGCACCAAATTATTTAAATGAAGTGTTAATCAGGAAACAATTTATCTCTACGCCATAAGCTATTTTTAGATGTGAACTTTCTACATCAGTGGCTCCTGCCGCAGCTCAGGCTTGGGGATGTTTGTAGAGGAGAAGAAATAAATGACTCCTGGGAGAGATTTCAGGAATAAGTTCACCTTCAGGTCAACCAGCTCAAATCCAGCCCAACTTGGGAGTAATTGAAACCTGGACCCACTTCTGCTCCGAAGTCAGAAAGAACTGAGTCAGCTTCTAAAAGGCACAGAGACTAGGCCAGTGGCTGATTTACAGGACTGATGACCCTTAGGACTATTACAGGTGGAACTGAGCAAGGCCACAAGTTACCCTTTTCTGAAGTACTTCCAACAGAGATGCATAAACAGAACGATGTTCACTGCCATGTAGATTTAATTTGAATTTAAGTTACTAAAGCATCATTCAACAACTTTGATTTAAGACACCATAAAAGTAACATAACTTCTAGATGAAAGGGCACAAACTTTCATTCCTCCAAACTTAGAGATTCCTACCAAGTTAGCACCAAAGTGTGAGCACCACTCAGTTAAAAATCTGTCACTTAAAGCTTATATATAATAAAATTAAAACAACCCCACACCCCTCTGTAGTGGCTGGGAGAAGAGGCCACACAGCATCCCAGTTCTTAAATCCCCAACCGCACCTCTGGGGATCCATGAAAGGCCAGAGACCAGCTTCCAACTTCAGGTGTCGTGCCAAAACTTCTAGGAGAAAAAATTCAACCTTTTTCCAGGTGAGGTGTCTGGCTTTGCAACAGCAGGAACAACCTCACCTTGTACTCATTTGTCTGTTTTCTGACAGAATACAGAAAATCCCCCTTTTTCCCACTTCCAGTTTCATTACTGTCCTACCATGACTACACACATCAAGGGAAAAGTATTTTTCCCAGCTCTTGTGTCAGTGTGGAAACCTAGAAGAAAAGAGTCACCTTGAGGTTTCTTCTTCATATATTCTCATACAGGTTTTTTTTACATCTCTAAAAGGGAATCTCTCAAGAAGGACTGGAAGCTGATTATTTCCCTGACATATCTGCTTCCAGATGTTTGGGATGTAAACACATTTACACATTGGGAGAGCTGTCACTGAGAGATGGTTGTTATATCCCAGAATCTCAGACCGGTAAGGGTTGGAAGGGACCTCTGGAGATCATCTTGTCCAACCCCCCCTGCTCAAGGAGGTTCACCCAGAGCAGGTTGCCCAGGATCATGTCCAGGCAGACTTAGAATCTCTTCAGAGAAGACGACTCCCCAACCCCTCTGGGCAGCCTGGGTCAGGCTCCAGCACCCTCACAGGAAAGAACTTTTTCCTCCTGTTCAAATGGAACCTCCTGGGTTCCAGTTTGTGCCTGTTGTCCCTTGTCCTGTCACTGGGCACCACTGAAATGAGTCTGGCCCCATCCTGTTGACTCCCGCCCTTTAGCTACCCCCAAGATGTGGTGCTGAGGGACACTGTTTAGTGGTGGCCTGCCAGTGCCGGGTTAATGGTTGGAATCTATCATCTTAAAGGTCTTTTCCAACCTAAACACTTCTAAGAGGGTAATGATTGAGAAATCAGCTTCAACTTCCCTTGGATAGAACTCTTTCATACGTTAGGAGGGCATGAATTATTTTAAGACTTAACCACAGCAGATCTCATGAACTGTGGTAACCAGACATCAACAACAGAAAAGTCTTTTGGTATTTCTAAGCAATGTGATAAGGAAGCCCAGAGAGAGGACAGAAGGTCCAACTATTCCAACCATGTTACATGAGAAAAGTGATCTAAAAGCAGAGCTGTTGTCCAGCCTTTGCACTTTCCAACATAATTAACTTTTCTCTTTTAAAGCAATTGCTGCACTGTGCAACCTCAGGCTGACCAGGAGGTGTAGACAGTGGTACCACCACCACCAGAGAGAGCTGTCTACTGTGCAGTTACACGTGAAGCAAATGTTACACATGCAGAGACTCCTCAAACAACAGGACGTGCAATATTCACTTAAGGCATGGACAAGCTCTTTCCCTCTGACCTGGCAACCTAAGCATACAGCAGAACATGTAAATTCCATGCTATAAACTTTATATTAGTATTTACCTCTGAATATGTTTTCAGAAACATACTTCTCTGGAGCAATCAAGTAATTTTTGCCTGTGTTCAAATGGCAGGAGGGTTGGAACTAGATGATCTTTGAGGTCCCTTCAACCCAAACCATTCTGTGATTCTATGAAATGCCTCAAAAGCAGAAATCTCTTATTTAAACGTCCAATCACTGGTTTATTGACTCAGTCTAGCACTCTTCTTCCCTAAATTCTGGGACATGTTGAAAACCAAAACCACTTTCTGCACTCAGCCATCTAAATTGAATAGCAAAAGGGAAACACCAAACCAACCACGAATCATTTCCTCCTACAAACTCTCCCAGTGCCAACGCCAGCTCTGTGCCTCTTGAGGGGTAGCTTACAACTCAAGAAAGAGTCTGATGAAAGAGCTTCAGACACTTCAGGTCCCAGGCCAAACTAATAAAACACACCCCACAAGATCTCCAGAGATGTCTGCTCAGTGGCTTCACTGTAAAGCCACAAGGCTTCTTTTTTTTTTTTCCCTTTTCCTTTTTCAAACATTCATCTCAACAAGCAGCATCTGAGGATGGAAAATCCTTCTCCCTCTTCCCTTTGTACTGGGGAACAAGCATCAGAAAACCACAGGGAATTACCCCTTGACGAGTCATAAGGTAACTCTTACTACCCAAGAGAATGTCAGGGTGACCAAGTTCCTTCTTGCAGTTGCTCACCCCACCCGTGCAGTGTCTATGGCACAGGGACAGAAGCACGTTTGGATGGTTTTGTTAGTATATAATCAACCTACATTCACTGTAAATGCAAAAAGCACTTTATGGACGCCATCCCAAACATGCTGACAAGACTTCTGCACCAGCACGATCCCATTACAAGCTCTGGATAAGCTGCATGTTTTACAAGATCAATTGTCTTAAATGTTTCCCCCTAATGCAATTTTTAAAATCCACTTTGCTGTACGGACAAGTACTTCAGTGGGCGATAAAATTCTGTGTTTAGAGCTCACAAGGAGCTATAAACTACTGCCATAAACCAACTCAAGTAGCTTGCTACAGAATAATCTTGCTGTTGGAAAGTCCAAAATTATGCATCGTTCTAAAGGTGGAAAGAAGCACTCTGGGTCCCACCAGGAAGCCATAGAAAGCTCTTTCAAATCATACATCTCCCATGTTCTTCCAAAATATTAGATCTAACAGATCAGTTGTAAGGCAGCATCAATTCTTTCATATATGTTTATTTCTGTGAAATTATGTAGGGTTTTGACAAGTGTAAGGTAAGAAATATAAAAAGATGGACGTTGGAGGTTACTCGGAAGCTTAGAATCTCTTGTGGAGGACTGATCAGCAGTCAGGGCTTAAAAAGTCACTCGTTATTTGGTTTTGTAAATTATTTATAGATATAATCTCCATCCCAGCAGTACATGACAACTGCCTACAGACACAGAAAATGCAGTTTTTCCCTTTTTTCCCCCCTAGCATGGCATTCTCTTACCTGAATTCGGCGAGATGTGTAAACTGCTCATGTCCTTGGAGAGACCATTTGTTTTGGGACTGGAAATGGGCGCGCAAGCTGACGTGGCTCGGGGTGGCCTCTTCCCGGGGACCTTCACAGTGGTTCTCAGCAAGTCGATTTCTTTCCCGTGAACGTTCTGCATATAGTCCTGGTAAGTGGGAAAAAACAAACAAACCCCAAACCCAACATCAAACAGGTAGTTCTGTAAGCAATAGAACTCATGAAATCTAAGATTTCTACCCTACATCATCTGCCAACACCCACCATATGGTTTTCTCCTTCCTTCAATCTTCTGGATAATCCCTTCCACACTTCTCACTATAAATACTCCTAAAAGTCTGGAGCTTTCTAATACATCCTCCAACTACTAGTTGGATAAGAGACAATTCACAACGTGGCTGGTTCTGAGCCACATGTAGCAGTTCCCCAGCTAAGCAGAAGACGACAAGGCTGACTGTTCATGAGCACTCTTACTTGTGTCTCCTCTCTGCCAACTTTCATGCATTTACCTCTTTCTCCCTCAAATGTGGCTGAAATTGGTCAGCAGGCACAGGAAATTATGAGGGGCACTGACTGGGGAGGTTTCTGGGATTACAACATTGCCTCCTTAGAATATGATCCTTCCTTCACACACAGAGAAGGGAAAAAATTATGCAACTTGTGTCTGACTAAATACAGCAAAAGTTGGAAGCCAAAATTCAAAAAGGCTTTTCCTAATTCTTTTTTTGGAAAGCCCACAAAGCAGACATAAGCAGGCAAACCCAGCCAGCTGTGGAAAGACAGTGGTCAACCAGCTGGAGCCAAGCCATTGCTTCCCAAGAGATCCATGAGAAAGTTCTTCAAACTGTAAATAGCTCCTGGAAAACCAGGCTTTTGACATTCTGCTTTCCAGCTTCAAAGGCATTCCCTAAATAGTCTTTGGGTTTCTTCAGATGAAAACAGGAAAGCAAATGGACACGGGTGTCTTTATCAGAGGGCAAATGACAACTAATTAAGGTGAGATGGCCACCGAGGCTGCAATCCTCAGATACATCAGAAGAGATCTTTCCAGTTGAGATGGTGAATGTTAAAGCCAGTACACAAGACATCAAAGTTTTCATCTCCTGGTACACATGGTTGTGGTTACTCGCATTCCAGAAAAAATAACTGAAACTGGAACAACTATGAGGGCACTAAAAGAAACAAAGAGACTGTACCTTATGAGAAGACATGCAAGGTGGGTAGCACAGGATAGCAAAATCAAGGGTCAAAAGGGGCAAGAGCATAGCACAAAAATACATCTGGGTATATGTATCCCAAGAGGAAAAGAGCAGTTAGAACTAGAGACTGGGAAAAGATCTGGGCTTAAGCTATTGAGTCAAGCTGGAAAGCAAGGGAATGGTATTTCTGAGCAGTATTCTATGCAGAGCAGCTGGGGCAAAGACTCAAATTCCTTTTCAGACAGAACTTGACCAGTTTAAAGGCCTGGGTGATGCTGTTGGCATCAGCACAAGCAAAGACTTGCCAGCAAAGACATAACTCCCAGTCGACCAAGTGGCTAGAGCAAGATTTAGCCAGATTACAGGGTGGTGTATGAAAGACTACCAATATTTAACTAGGTTGGTTGCAAACCTGCAGCATATAGGAGAGTACACCATGAATTTTACAAGTAAATACCCAAATGGACTAATCCACACTCAAGGTCTATGTCACTGCTTATGATGACATGGGGAGTGATCAGCTCCCTCATTAAAATCCTTCCACCTTTGCCAGTTTTTATAATATAAATGATATGTTCTGCTCAAAACACATCAAAAATCTACCACCAGACCAGAATTCATCTTCCCAGCTAACATTAACCCCCAAAGTTATCACACCAGCTTTTTTATTTTTCCCCAAGCTGTTGGAGAAAACAACAGTAAAAAGGTGGGGTATGAACAATTTGTGTGGTGAGGACACAGAGCTCCGCAACCAAAGGAAACAAAGACAACCCTTTATAAAAATTCATTTGCTAGGTGTTAGATAGAAATGAACAAAATGGTTTTATCCATACACTAAGTTGGTTAACTTTTCTGTTCAGTGGCAGTTCTTCACAAATTAAAATACAATAAGCAGAACATAATTGAGCATTTACTGCTTCTGGGCTCTAAAATGAGGCTTAATCAGATAATGACTAAACTCCAGCATGTATTCTTTTTAATAGACGCGTTTTATTTCACGTACACCAACCGGTGTCATCCAGGTACCTTGGAGAAGGAGGTGTTTACTCCATATTCTCCAGATCAACAGCATGCACCATTTCCCTGCTACTCTGCCAACTTGGGAGATGTGACAAGGCATTCTTAGAGCTCTTTTAATTGAGAGTAAGCTTAGGTGAGCTATAAACCATCATGGGAGAGAAAGTGACTGTTGGCAAAACAGGAAATAAATGTGCTAGAGCCACCCCGTTATTATTCGGAAGCGCCCAAACCCAACAGATGCCAAGTAGGTATTAACGTCAGCTTAAATATTTATGGGGATATATCAAATGTAAATAATAAAGCCTCTTTCATGGTGTGCAAGATGCATAGCGATAATCTCCGCATCTCCCCGAGGAGGAGAGGCCAAGCACGGTGCCTTCCAGGCGGCAGAGCCTCCTCCCCCCCCTCCCCGAGCCCCTTCAGATCTGCACTTGGGGAATAAAAAGTTAAAACTACAAAATAATGTCGCGGCTTCAGAAGCGCGATGGAGGGTTTGATCAGATTAGAACAGATGAGGGTCTTGCTGTCATCTGGAATATGCTGTGTTAAAGAGAAGACAGCAAGCCTGATTTTGATATGCAAATGTTACAGATATAACTCCCCTAGATGTTAGTTGTAGAAAATGCTGATCCGAGAAAAAAGGGGAAAAAACCCTTTAACAAGGCATGAGGGTAATTCAAAGCCAAGTACTTTTAAACAGCACTTAACAAGTCCCTAGAGCCCACTCAACAGTGGGCCACCCCAGAAGTGCCATCTTCTGCCCCTCAACAGCTTGAAAAAGTAGTAATTGCAACTCCATTTGCATTTTTCTTCTCAACTTGTCCATGTTCATCAGTCAGCAGCAGAGGGAACAAAAAAAAAGACAAGCAAGCAGCAAAGGGACCCCTCCCCAAGCGTGTGGCTGGCGGGAGCCGCCAGCGCCCCAGTCTCCGCACCCCTGCGCCTGCACCTTCGCCATCGCTTGTTTTTTACATTTCACTCCTAATTATGTTGCATCTATTGCCATACACTTAATTAGCTGCATTAATGTGATTTCTTTTCACATAGTCAAGCAATTAAGAGCTATGATTGAGTTTCATTCAATTAGCCTCAACAAACATGCTAATTGATGTCCCAGATGCAAATGAGGTGCAATGAGAGAAACCTGCTAGCAATTGAGAGTTGTGGTGGAGACCCGCCGCGCTCAGCCCGTGACAGCAGCACAGCTTCACATGGCTCCCACCTTCTGTGGAGCTGCTTCCAAGGCAGTGGTGGCGGGGGAGAGGAGCCACCCGTGCCTCAGTTGTCCCAACTAGATCCCTACAGGAATAACGGGCAGATGCTGAAATCAAATCAACATCGTCTCCAATCCTCACGGCTGGTACGAGCTGGAGAAGAGTGTGGAGTTTTCCTGCAGCCGGGTGGGCACGACAGGCCCTGCCCCTGGATTCTCTCAAAGGCCTTCATCTCATCTCCAAGCATGTGAAATACTACGCAGGTAATGGCCTGCAGCCATCAGTAACTGGCAACTTCATCTTAGTCAGCTGTGGGGCAACGCTGCCTCTCCCCGTTAAGGCCAGAATGCATCAATCAATCAATAATCCCTCAAAATACGCTCGCTGTATCGATTCTCATTGCTTTTCATCCCGAGGTTACCGTGAGCAGTTTGCTCAGATATAGTGCCACCGAGGTGTTAATTTGACTACTTAAGGCCATTGACCATTATCTAGAGGACTAAATAAACTGTTAAAATATCAGCGAAAATCGTAAAAGCTACATTGACTGAGGATGACACAAAATATTATTTGACAGCACCACAAAATGAATTGCCTTGAGTAAGAAAGAAACGATGTGCCATGACATAGAATAATGTAAAGTAAAATTACTTTAGATCTGCTCTTACCACAGCTCTCCGTTTACAGCAGCAGAAATTAATTTAACCAATTCACTGAAGCCTTTCAGACATGCAAATGGAGAGAACGGGTAGGATGATGTTGTCTAAGCAGACCTACCAAAAAGAAACACTGCTATTTTGGGGGGACTCCTTTTGTTTTCAAATGCCAGCAGCTGTTAAACTTGCTGCCACATATATCACAACAGCTTCTGATTGCTCTCAAAGCCAGAGAAGACACCCCACCAAGGGCCACAAGCTGAACCCAGGAGATGCGATGTTTCCAGATAGCTGCCCACTTTCTCCCACCCAAAAGACTGAAGACAACAGGCAAACATCTCTCCTTCAATTACAGGACAAGAGGAAATGGCCTCAAGTTGTGCCAGGGGAGGTTTAGGTTGGACATGAGGAAAAACGTCTTCCCAAGAAAGGTTTTCAAGGCCTGGCCCAGGCTGCCCAGGACAGTGGTGGAGTCCCCACCCCTGGAAGGGTGTCAAAGCCATGTAGATGTGGTGCTGAGGGCCATGGTTTAGCGGTTGCCTGGCTGTGCTGGATTAATGGTTGGACTCCATGGTCTTAAAGATCTTTTCCAACATAAATGATTCTAAGAATGAGAGCTGAGCCATTCACTCAGCCAGGTTTCTGCTGCACCAAAGCACCTGAGCAGGCAGGCTCTGGCAGCCTGTCTGTGCTTTGGACTGTGTGTGTCTTGGGATTGCGTTGAAATGGATAATTCTGCAACCTAGTCTTCTTGGCCAAGAAACCTCACCAAGAAACAGAAGGATCAAGCTGTAGAAGACAACAGTTAGGGCCTCCCCTGGCTGGGCTCAGTTGGATAAACCCCTTCGCTGGAGCTGTATTTTGTACATCATGGCTCTAGGTGAGCAGGACTCAAAGCTCACATCAAACCCACTCATCTCAGGATTGCATGTGTCATAACGTTAACATTTTAAAATAACATCTGCTCCTTCCTAGAGAGCCCCTCCATGTGTTTCTTCCACCACGTACCTGGCCCCCTGCCACCCTTTTCCAATGTACAACACACCAAACAAGAGAGCCTCTCCTAGGGCAGTGCTTTTCCATATTTATAATAGTACACAAGNCTAGAAAAAGAAACAAAAGGCCCCCTTCCCTTTGCTTATTGAGTTCAAAGGCATAACATGCAGCACCCTGCAGCAAATGGGAAGCTACACTAATTTTAAAGCCATAAAACGCTATAAAGTGCCCTGCGGGGCAGGACTACACTGAAGCTAGTTGCACCTAAATAAGACATGGTTCATTTACTTCGCAGCTTAGCCTAATGTAATCATCAGCGGATTTCTAGCCTAGAGTTGTAACAGGCAAATAGCCGCTACTGCGGAGGCGACACTCCCAGCCATTGAGGGGCCTCGGCTAGATTGCTGTTGATTAGAAAATTTTTCAGTTTTGACAAGCACTTAATGAACATAAATCGCTCCTTGATTGGTTTCCATTTGGGGCCACAGGCACACCTAAGAAGAAACAAAAGTCTCCAACTCCTCTCCCCCCCGCTCCTTCCCCATCCCTCCCTTCTCAGGAAGGACCTNTTTGGGGGGACTCCTTTTGTTTTCAAATGCCAGCAGCTGTTAAACTTGCTGCCACATATATCACAACAGCTTCTGATTGCTCTCAAAGCCAGAGAAGACACCCCACCAAGGGCCACAAGCTGAACCCAGGAGATGCGATGTTTCCAGATAGCTGCCCACTTTCTCCCAACCAAAAGACTGAAGACAACAGGCAAACATCTCTCCTTCAATTACAGGACAAGAGGAAATGGCCTCAAGTTGTGCCAGGGGAGGTTTAGGTTGGACATGAGGAAAAACGTCTTCCCAAGAAAGGTTTTCAAGGCCTGGCCCAGGCTGCCCAGGACAGTGGTGGAGTCCCCACCCCTGGAAGGGTGTCAAAGCCATGTAGATGTGGTGCTGAGGGCCATGGTTTAGCGGTTGCCTGGCTGTGCTGGATTAATGGTTGGACTCCATGGTCTTAAAGATCTTTTCCAACATAAATGATTCTAAGAATGAGAGCTGAGCCATTCACTCAGCCAGGTTTCTGCTGCACCAAAGCACCTGAGCAGGCAGGCTCTGGCAGCCTGTCTGTGCTTTGGACTGTGTGTGTCTTGGGATTGCGTTGAAATGGATAATTCTGCAACCTAGTCTTCTTGGCCAAGAAACCTCACCAAGAAACAGAAGGATCAAGCTGTAGAAGACAACAGTTAGGGCCTCCCCTGGCTGGGCTCAGTTGGATAAACCCCTTCGCTGGAGCTGTATTTTGTACATCATGGCTCTAGGTGAGCAGGACTCAAAGCTCACATCAAACCCACTCATCTCAGGATTGCATGTGTCATAACGTTAACATTTTAAAATAACATCTGCTCCTTCCTAGAGAGCCCCTCCATGTGTTTCTTCCACCACGTACCTGGCCCCCTGCCACCCTTTTCCAATGTACAACACACCAAACAAGAGAGCCTCTCCTAGGGCAGTGCTTTTCCATATTTATAATAGTACACAAGTAAGAATATCATACTTTTTATCATTTTGAGCTATTGAAGTATAAGCCTTTTTTTCCAACCCTAGGAACTGGTCCAGGCCCAGGATCCTACCCAAATCTGTCTTTGGTTTACACTGTGCTTCTGAGCAAAACACCTTCATTTCGTGGAACTTTTTCCTCTCTGTTCAATCGGACTCAACACTCCTAAGGCTTTAGTTTCCTGAGGCTGAGATAGTGCTTCCTGAACTGAGGCGAAATAAAAATTACTCTGGAAAAGAAAGTTTATGGTTGCACCTCTGGATGACATTTTAAAGACCGTTGGTGGCATATTTTTTGCACCACGACTCCAATTTCATGAGCTGACCTACTGGACCCACAAAACCTATTGTTCACCCTCAGCAACAATTGCTTCTGAAAAACAAAACCCAATCCCCTTTCCCCCAAACCAGACCACAAACCCGCCCAGACCCCTGGCAGACTGGTAAATGGATGGAGCCCTTGACTTTTGTGCCTCTTCGTGGCAGTCAGACATTTTTATTGCAAAACGCCGTCTGGAAAAGATGCAAAACAAAATTGCTAAACTGCAAAAAGAAGAAAAGAGGNTCCCTTCTCAGGAAGGACCTCAGCAACAAACCTACCATCAGGTTATGAGGCACAGTGGAATATATTCATCAAATGGTTCTGTTAAATTAGCCATCCTCCCCTCTCGCATATAAATACGGGCATAATATCATCCGGCTTCATAATATATAGTTAATCTTAAGAAAAGCAATGAAATGTTATTTTCTGAGGAGCACATAGGGATGAAAATGCATTCTGAAAAACACTGATCACCCTAAAGCACGCTGCCCTGACAACAAGAAGGTCACCTTCAATCTGTTTTATTCACATTGGGAATCAAGATCATTAAATTTCCGTAATAAAAAGCATTGACTATATCGATACTCTGGTGTTAATCAGCTTGGGCAATGTTGCAGGGGCAGGGGAGGAGGTTAGGGCAATGCTTCCAACACAAAAGCTGTTCCACAAAATGTTGTTGTGGTTTTTTTTTTTTTTCAATGTATCACTCAGTTTTGTAAAATTTTAAGAAAATTCTTCCACCTGCACTTCGCTTCTCACTCAGACTTTGTAACAAGAACTGCTGTAAAAGACAAATCAGAGTTTTACCATCCTGAGTAATTTATGAAGCATTTATATCCTCAGCAATTAGCTCTGCTGGACAGGAAGCTCAGATTTTATAAACCCCCTTGATTAATTAATAGCTTGGCTTTTGCTATTTAAATTGCAATGCATTCTGACACCAAAAGTTTTCCCTGCCTTTCTGAAGAGAGAGTAGATGACACTGAAATGTACGTTTGCTGCTCCTCACTACCTCCCACCAGTTTGCCCAGCTCTGTGATTGCAGTATCATGTTTGCTGCCACGTCCTACCCTAATGACCTGACAAATCTTGTCATGCCCTCGGAAATGAATGGACTTGAGACAAAAACTGCTTCATGTTCGCCTTGTTTGTGACCTGGGAGCATCCATAACAAGTCATGGAAGTGACTGCGAGAAGTTACTGTGAATAACCAGTCTCCCTCTCCTTCCCTATGGATTGGGATTATGCATTTGGGGTATTTCACAGGGCAGCTTGCTGACCTCAGTAACTACAATCTGATTTTTCACTCAGCAAAGCAGGTGCAATGGCACTTTCAAGCAAGATTATTTCTAGTTTGCAAAGCCACAAAGCCAGGGGGTGGAAGATAATTTGCTTTGACAAGCTATCCCAAATGATAGGTCTCACTTCAGGACAGCCAGCACATTTCAGCTTCTATTTTCCCCATCCGTTTTTAAGCTTTTCTCACAAAATGATCTTCGCTCCATTACATCTTCAAGATAATAAAGAAGTTTTCCAGGAAGCTGTAAAGTGAATGAGTGATCTGTACAGCTACACCACTTCATAAAAGCCTCTTTAGCTTTTAAAACATCCTAGATTATAGGTTTTATGTTTGGTATCTTTACCAAAAAAAGTTACAGCAGCGTGATTAACCCTTATTTTTTCCATAAGGGTCAGTTCTCCTCTTGTTATCACTAGAAGCAAGGCAAATTCACAGTGAAACGTGCTAGAATTAAGGAAAGCTCTGGAAATTTAATACCGTTAGAAAGGAGAATGCTGCTCTGAACACAGAAAAGGCTTCTAGAAAGAGTGCCAGAAAAAATCTGACATCAACTCACCAGCTGTAATAAGCCATTTCTATACACACAGTTTGTAACTGTCCCTATCACTCTTTTTTCCATCTTAATCAAAGTTTTAGGCATATTAATGGATGCAACAACTCTAATAAAAACTTAGACATGCTTCAGACAGATTTGTCTTCATCACCACTCAAACTACATCCCCATTTTTGCTCCGTAGGGCTTGCTTTGATCGCTGCACTTTCAGGAGGTAGAGCTACATCTTGAGGTGAAAAACAACATAAACATATCCTTTGGTTGGCTCAAATACATATTTACCAAAGCCTGATTTCAGGATTAGTTGTTCACGGGAAAGGCCAGCTCAAAGGGCTCTCAGAGCCAGCCAATATTCAGCTTTACAACCCTTGGAAGCAAAAACACAGGGAAAAAAAAATAGGCATACACGATGGTATTTTAGAAATATATAAGAGCATGAATATTTCTATTAAAGCAACACTAACAGCACACTTCAGAGCTGTTAAACAGCCTGAGGTAACCCTGAGAATAAGGCTGAGCTGACCTGCTGCCTGTAGGGGGTTACTGGTGAGGACCAAGGCGAGCGCTGCTCCCTTGGCTGGAGCAACAACTCAAGGAGAGGCTGAGCAGCCCGGCTTGCAGGGTGCTCTCTCAGGAATGAGGAGACATGGAAATTGTTATTTGCAAGCATGCTTTCCCTTTTCAAATTATCCAGGGAAATCATAAGAATCGATAATGGTAAAAAATTTCAACTGCAGCACTAAGAAAATCACTGTGTGTTACAGGACCTGAGAAAAATGCATGGATCTACCATATTTCCATGGAGGACATTTTAAATAGTCTCCTATTCCACACCAAGTCTGCTTTTCTGGGAGGAAATGGCCAAGAAAAGAAACCTCAACTGAAAGCCCAGTTCCCCACCCCAAGTCTCAAAGAATTTTACAGGTCCATGGATTTCAATGAGCCTGGCAACAGGACAAGGGGCAATGAGCACAAACTGGAACCCATAAGGTTCCATTTAAACAGGAGGAAAAACTTCTTTGCTGCGAGGGTGCCAGATCCTGGAACATGTTGCTCTTCTGAGGCTGTGGAGTCTCCTTCTCTGGAGAGATACCAAATACGCCTGGATGTGATCCTGGGCAATCTGTTCTGGGTGACCCTGCCTGAGCAGGGGGGCTGGATGAGATGATTCCCAGAGGTCCCTTCCAACCCCCACCATGCTGGGATTCAGTGATTCTGTGAATTGGGTCGGGTTTGCACAATATATTGTTGAAGCTCTTGCACAAAGTTTAGCTTAGTGTTGGATACAACTCCTTACTAGGCTGAAATTCTGCTTTTTAAAAAAAAATACATTCACTTTATTTGAAGCTAGAAGAATATCCTAATGCTCCCTTGGAGCTTGCTCTATTAGTGCTCTAATAGTCAGCAACTATTTTTAAGGAAGAGTTTTGAAACTGTGGCTACTATCAGATGACCCGAGCAGACCAGGTGAACCCATGCACTTCTCAAGGGGATAAGGACTGGTTTCCCCCCCCAGTCACTCCTATAATCCTACACACCTCAACAAAGGTTATCAAGCCAGGTCAGTGAGGATGGGAGTGAGGTCAAAGAGCAGCACTACCACAATACACACCTCAGCACACAAAAATCAACCTGTGACATTTACATACCACGTGTGTTCTAGATGAGCATCAGACCTTCCTTGTGTATTTAAGAAGCTGTTCTTCCCCCATAAGGTGCCACGCTTTTAATTGAAATCAAATCTTGGAACAGATTAAATATAAAAGGTGAATAAAGCATCCTTCCCTAAAAAAAGCTTCTTTCAGCTTTTTTTAATTATAGTTTTTTTTTTTTCTTGTCATAAATGAGGGGCAGTGATGATGATGGGCACAGAAGAGCAGAAAATGGACATCCACAGCTAAAGCTTTGTCATCTACTGACCTGTGGCACGATGGGAACCCTCTGGGAGACAGACAGTGGTGAAACATCATCGGCTATTCATCGGGATGAGGCTTAGATAAAGGAGCAGCATGTAAGGCTGCCCAGCAGGTATCCTGGTGAATACATTTCGGGAGCCCTCGCACATGGCATCCTGCCATTAAAAGCCAAGAGATGCCTAGAGAAATTCCCCCGGGGCCCTTTGGGGAGGCTGACGCTGAATTTGTCGGCCAGCATTTTAGTCATCCACTCAACGGCTATACTCCAGAAGCGTAAGATGAATAGGTAGCTATGGTGAACTTTGAAGCCTGAGGGTCAAAGTTCTCTCTCATTATCCCCACCATTTTCTATCGGCATAGCTCCGCAGCATCCCAAGGGACGGGAAGGTTTGAGGCTCTTGAAAAAAACACACTGACATGACCAAGTCAGAAAACAGTAGGGTGCTTATGTACATATATTTTTCTTTCCTCATTTTTCTCTCCCCCCACTTTCTTGAAAAGAAAGAATATGAATTTAGCTATTCTGTCAAACGTCAAGCTGGTGGCATTAGCAGTCACTCATTTAGCTGGCACAAAGCAGCAGTCACTTCAAGACGCTGCCCTGCCAAACAGGCCTGACCCTGCCAGGGACACCTCCTCTCTAAGAAAGGACTAATTTGATTCTTCACTCCCCACCCCAAAACCTTTCATTTTGTAGCCAACCCTTTCAAGGAGGATGACAGGACTGATTTCTGCAAGACGGACACATTTTCTATCCTAAAACCACCATCTTCATGCCTGAGCAGTCCCTGAAAGCATCTGACGGAGACAACTGGGCCCCTTCCAGCCAAATCTCAAGCAATATTTAATACAGTGCTTGCAATCAGCCATTAACTATTATAACGGGTTCTTCTAATGCAGGTGTGATGTTCTGACTCAAACTACAGTCTGGAAAGACCATATTATCTTCTAATTTTACTTCTTCGGTCACCATTAGAGGCCAGCTCACCTTTTGCTTCACAGAATGACAACTACAAAATTTGGTATGACCATGATGACCTGAGTACTTGAGAGAGCCCAACTCTATCTAACAGGTCAGGTTAGAGCCAGGCTTCTGATGAGATCAGAAAGCTGACTTTAGATGGTTAATAAAAGCCTCTTCTTCAATGCTATTCAAGGGGAAGCTTGGTAGGAATAAGGTCCTTATTTTTCAAAACAGTGTAAGAAATGATCCCAAAGGAGCAATGCAAGCACAGCACTAAAAATTCACCAGTTTGTTTGGCTTTGGTGAAGAAAGCAACAGTTACAGAGAAACAAAAACTAGCAAAACCCAATCAGAAGCACTTTATCAGAGTCCTGTTTGGTGAAAAATCCACTCACTTGGCAATACCCAAGAGGAAATTGTGACTTTCCTGCCTACAAGGTTTTGTACAAATTGTAGTGAGAGTGCAACTGACTTCAAGTAGCTGGTCCTGCCTCTTCCTCCTGCTGTGGTCTGCACAGGGCAGAGAAGAAGCTACTCACACACTGCTGCCTGATGGATGACAAACACTCTGCAGGGTTTATTAACAATGGTTAATTGACAATAAATAGTCCACTGACTGTACAGGAACACACTGCAGGAGTAGTGCAGTGACTCTTTGAAGGCTGAAGACAACAGAAGTAAGGCATTAAACCAATATCACTTGTCACAGGAAGATTTTAACATGAATGAGCAGAGCTCTAGATGCTCCTAGGGAGTGGATTCAGTGAAGGTGTCTCAAGAAGCCCCTGAACGAGTAAAATGTTCTCCCCAGCTGCTTCTTGCCAGTCAGGAGCTGAGCATGGTCTCTCACCACCACCTACCCACGTACAACCAGCATGTTACAAACCACTCTGATCTAAGCAAGGAGGTCTGAGCTAATGGGAACACAGAACCATGCACCTTTTTCTTGGGGTGGGGGGGCATAGTGGGGGATAGGAGGAAACAATTACAGGGTAGTAATTACTTCTTCTTTAAATGGATTCTCTGTAATCTCCAATGGATTTACCTCTAATCTCAAAGTAATTACCTCTAATCTCAATGGATTCTCACTCTGGGGGACACAGAACAGCTCCAGGGAAGCCTACAGAGAAGAAGTACTCTATTGTCTGCAAGAGGCAATGAAAAACCAACACGTGCACAGCAACCGAGGGGAACAATAGAGAGCTTCCACAAAGCAGGGAAGGGACCTGGGTGCAGACAATGGCAGCTTGTCTCCTCTTTCCTTGATGACCCCTTGTTGGCCAATGCAATCCAAGGTAGACTCACGTGGGAGCTCCATGGGGGTTGCCTCAAAGGCATGCAGTATCTGTGCTACCCTTCTATGAGCAACACCAATATACAATTCAGGTATTCTGGGACTACTTCACAGCAGAATCCCTCAAACTTAAAAGGCAGTAAGCGTGGCCAAAGAGGACAGATAGACTTGCACAGTTTCACAAAAAGGAATAGTGAAAAGCTTGCTCGAGAACACAAGGGCTGAGGGACAAGATTTCTGATGGAAAGCAGCAATGCCTTGAAGCTAGTTGTCATCTAACTTAGCAAATAATTTTTAAGAGACAAGGATGTAACATCAGAAAATACAGCAAAGCATTATCATGGCAGGATCTGAGACTATGGAATCTTGTGTCAAGCCAGTGAAAGTGCTAATATTCAGCAGACAGGAACCAGCAAGTTGGTGCAAACATGGCATCAGTGTGGCCATGCTCCTCAGACATTACTCATCCAAAGCAGAAGTTTCTGGCCAGTTCCATGTGCAGGTCTAGAAGATCCAGGGCATATCTACAGAAATACATCTGATTGAAGCCTTGATTTTCTTCCCTCCCTAATGAAAAATCATGGAGAAGCTCAAAATGACACCAACAGGTTTAGAAACAACTGGCCTCAAAAATGTTACAACTGGCCACCCTCCAATTTCCTTATGTGGTATGAAGATAGAATATAAGACTGGATACGATTCTAAAGATCTTGGTGAGGGTCATACCATGGTTTTTGTATTTTATCACTGCCTGTACTACAGAGAAAGCAAAGGAGCTGGGAATCTCCTGGGAGTTTCAAGACTTGGGGTCTCCACATTGGCTCTGTCTTTTGAACTGCTCCATCGTGGAATGAGCTGTCACAAATCTCACCTTTCCTCCTGCTGACATGGCCAGGGCAGATGGGGACGGGCTAGTTCTGCGTCAGATCACTGACTCCCTTCCACCCTCAAAACCATATCTAGGGATTGTGCTACACTCACTGAGAGGGACAGACAGGACCTTTGGGCAGAGACAACAATAGACATCTTAACATGAGAAAGTCTTATGGCACATATTTTAATAGCTATGCCATTTTCAAAAGGTTGCTCAGAATTACTTCTGAATAAACCGTGACTGCTGCACACGGACACATACTAGAAACATTCCTCACTCTTTACTACACCTAGGACACTCTTTCTTAGCAAATGTGTCCATTTTTTAATCCTGGGATGAACAACAAGTCCATAAAAGTGTCAGCACAAAATAAAGACTTAAACTGTTTCAGGTGCCTCTCGGGATTCAAGAGAACACCAGTTCCAGGGGATTCAAAAGAATCTGACTGTACTTAAGACTTGCACCAGGGAACTTTTTGAGAGGGAGGTGAAAGAAGAGAGAAAAAAAAGCTCCTCCACCAAAGAGGGCTCAACAAAAACACATTAGGATGAACTCACTAACACTGCTTTATCAGGGCCTGATGCTTCTGAGCACTCAGAGAGCCTGGGGTACTTACATGTAAACTTGGATGGTAGGTCAGCACGCCGTTGTCACACAACGTCACGTATTTCTTCTTCCACTCTTTGTTCAATGACTTGCCACTTCGCTTTAGCAGCATACCCTGTTAGAGGAAAAAAGAGAGGGGATTAAACACTCTTTTGCCAAAGCACAACTAGTTATGAGGGAGATAAATATGATTGTGGCATTTCTAGGTACGCTTTCTCCTGTGAGTTACTTGTTTTCTCCTGCTTCTCCCATGACACACGTTTTCTCCAACAGCAGCTTCAGCGTTTGCAATTTAGGAGGAAAAGCTTCTAAGTGTGGCTTTCATAAAGCAAGTAACATAAACAGAAAAGACTGCATCAGTGCTGGCTTTGTCTAACAGGCAGAGAAAATCCTTTTGCACTGAATTCCTTTCCTCAGGAAAGCAGATGCTCACGTGACACAGAGCAAGGTTGCCCTTATGCACCCCTAGTTGATAAAGACAACATGCTCAGCAAGTTTCCCAGCTCTATAAAATAACTGATGAACCTCAGGTTGAATGAGGATCCTACCATGTGGCTTGTGCTCCCCTCAGCGTGTTCCTGGGGATTGCTGGTTGCCCCAGCTCAGCCTCTCCATGAGCGGGGAAGAGTACAGGTTTATGTTCTTATTCCCTCTGCAATATGGTGACAATGCAATGGAAACCCTCCCAGCCACTCATTCCAGCCAAAGAGACACCAAATTCCAGGCAAGAGCAGCAAAATGGAAGCAGGGCAAACACACCGTGCTACCAACAAATACTGGATAATTTAATGAAAGAGGTGTGATCAGAGAGGAAAGGATGTGGGCAAGGTGACTCCCCTTTCCACAAACTGTATTCAACCTAAATCTCAGCTAACCATCAACAGCTGAGATATGAAGCCATCATTGTGTTCAAATGGACAAGGACTGCTACTGCATATTAACCTGTTCTCAGCTTAAAAACAAAGTTGCTTCGAAAAGCAAAATCTGCAAGCACACTGAAGGTGGTAAATCAAGCCATGCTTTATTAGCACTGTGCTTCCCTATGACACTTTAATTTCCCAAACCAAGTCAGAAGGCAGCTCCTAATGAATTCATACAGTACTTTGGTTATTAAAAGTCTTACTGAAGTGTCTCAATGGAGACACTATGGGCAGCACCTACTACAGGGACTCACTAGTTCCACAGATCAGGTTCTGATAAAAGGGGACAGAATCCCACTATGGTGTGGGCTGAAAAGGACCTCTGGACATCATCTTGTCCAACACCCCTGCTCAAGCAGGGTCACCCAGAGCAGGTTGCCCAGAATCATGTCCAGGTGGGTTTGGAATCTTTCCAGAGGAGGAGACTCCACAACCTCTCTGGGCAGCCTGGGCCAGGCTGGCACCCTCGCAGGAAAGAATTTTATCCTCCTGTTCAGATGGAACCTCCTGGGTTCCAGTTTGTGCCTGCTGACCCTTGTCCTGTCACTGGGCACTGCTGAAAAGACACATATTAATTTCATTTAATTATAACAATACAAACTTGAGTTCTCTAATCCCCATAAAATTAGTTTTTCCATTCTCATTTTCCATGGTACTTAAAAAAATAGGAAGAGAGAACACAGATGCACTACCAAGCATGGTGCTTCCAACTCCCACAGAGCTGCTTTTGTTAAAGCAGCTTAAAACCTGGAAAGCAAGGTTTGATTATTTTCCCATTAAGTATCTGTTTTCCCATTAAACCTGCATCTTTATAAAGTGATCTCTCTACAGACCCAATCCCAAAGCCATAAGAGGACATGGGCAGAAGTCCTTCAGAGCCAGGCAAATTCACAGAATGGTTTAGGTTGGAAGGAACCTCAAAGATCATCTAGTTCCAACCCCCCTGCCATGGGCAGGGACACCTCCCACTAGATCAGATTGCTCAAGGCTCCCTCCCACCTGGTCTTGAACATCTCCAGGGACGGAGCGCCCACAACCACCCTGGTCAACCTGTTCCAGTGTCTCACCACCCTCAGGGTAAAGAATTTCATTCTAATTCCCATTCTAAATCTCCCCTCTTCCAGTTTGAAGCCATCACCCCCCATCCTATAACTACAGGCCTTTGTGTAAAGTCCTTTCCCATTTCCCAATTCCTCCCCAATTCCAGATGTTAGAACTTCCAGTTGGAAGTCCCTTGCCACAATCCATGTGAACTAACCAGAGAGAAGGTCCCAGCGAAAAGGCCAAGTTCACAACTGCCAGCTCCTGAATACACACTTTGAATCCAACTTCAGAGAACGATCCTTCACAATTCAAAGCAATTTGTGGATGGGCCCGTAAAGAAAAGCTCGTGTCAGGTGACTAAATTACACAGAGCTACAAACTCCGAACTTTCTGACCGTCTGGGGGTCAGATCCCTTTTATTTTGTGCTGTTCTTTGCTACAACTCAAACTTTTACAAGGGAGAATGGAGCTTCTGAACCGCTGTCTTACAAAAGCTTCTGCCGGGGCCAGTCGCGCAGCCCAATTACCGCCTTCCAGCGCTTAAGGACGTTGTTTTCTTCTATTAAAAAAATGAAAGCTTATTTCTGCCTTTGACTTGTATGTTTGTCTCTAGTAGGTGATCTGTGGCTTCACCTTTCCAATCTTTCATACCTCACCTGCAGCACGTTCGCCCGCGTTTAGGGGGACCCAATTCTAGTTAGCGCTGGGCTGCGGGGATCAAAAATTACTGTTTCCCTGCACTGGTTTGTTCTTCAGACCTTTTAATGGGGAAAAAGCTGCAAGGATCACAACAGTGATCCTTCCCCCCCCCCCCCCCNAGGTAACCCCCCCCCCCCCCCCCAGCCTTTTTCTGAAGTTTTGAAAAAAGTAAAAAATACATATTTCACCTCTTTTTCACTGTCCCTTTGCTATACAGAAAACGTGACATTACTCATGTAATTATCAATTCATGCCAATTATACACTCAGTAATTAGTAAAACCCCACCACTTCTGTGATTTTTACTACAGAGAAGTTTTGCTGTTATATAGGTGTGAATTATTATACCCTATTTTTGGATCTAAATGGAGAAAATTATCCAAAATGAGGTTTCACCTTGCTCTTAAAGCAAAATTCTGTGCTTTAATGTAAATACCCAAGCCACCTCAGTGTTAAATAGGGACGATGTATCTATGTGTGCCTAACTACCAAACCAGACTCCCCAATTCGTTTATATTTAGGTGCTAGCTTGGCAAGAAGAACAGATTTTTGTATTACGTGAGAATTAAAAATATCTCCAAGTACCTGCAGAGGAAACTGCTCTGAATATAAGGAGTGATCTTAAAGTGTTATGAAGCAGAGAAGCTCATATAAACCTTTTTTTTTTTTTATCCCCCAAGGCCAGAGACCACCACTTTGTCTGTGGTAATTATATAGAATGGTCTGGAGAAATGCTCTTAGTATCAGAGTTTAGATCAGTTAAAAATGCACTTTAACTAAACTTACAAAAAAAAAAAAAAAGAAAGAAAATAAATGGCCCAGATATGACAAGAAATGTTACTGAAAAAAAAAGAAAAAGCCCTTCACTTCAGTCACATTAAGTCTACATTTAAGTCACATCAGATGCTCTGCCCAGGAAATGAGATCTATGGGTTGCCACTGACCCTTGGTACCTCCGAGGCAATTTAGAGGTAGCTCGGGCACGTCTCCAGCCGCAGCCAAACAGGCCCCATGTACACACAAGCACATGGGAACATCACGAGCTATGCGGTAAGAGACTAAGTAAATCAACTTCTACTTCAAAACCCCATTTTTTTCCCCACAAAATAATCCCTGCCTCAAATTATTATGAACTGGAGAACATTACTTCTCCTAATCTGTATGAAATCCTTCATTTGTCCCACTCCCCTTCAGCCCTGCAGTTCCACAGCTGACCCAAACCCTCCCAATTCAACACGACGAATGTAACACCTCCAATTTCCTCACAAACCCAGAAGAATGTCACACTTCAAATTCCATTTTTTTACCACCTCCCCTCCAAAATGGCAATCCTGCATCTGACAGAGGAACACTTCTCCTACCGGGCTGCGGGAGCTTGTGCTTTTAATGAGGCAGAGGGAAAAGGCTCCAGCCGGGGTGCGTGAACTTGGCTTCTCGGGCCTTGCTCGAGGAGCTGCGTCACCGTGCAGAGCAAACGCGGGGCCCGTCTGCACGTACCACCAGCTCTTTATTAGTAATGTGTGTGCTACGTCTAGTCCCAGGAGGTCATTGCAAGCCAAAAGCAATGTTAAGTGTACAAGCTTTAAATAACTTACAAAGTTAATGTAATGAATGTAAGTGTTATCTGAAATCCATCACTCAGTGGCTTGCCGTAGCCTCAAGCTGTGATAAAACACCACTCATAAATTTATATTAAAACTCTGTTCAATAGCAATTATTTACCAACAAAGATTTATTGATTGCATTTGCTGTTAGAGACTGGGGCCCTAACCGAGTCAATCAGCTTTACGTTGTTGAGCTTCGGGGCCCTGGGAGAAGTTAGAGACTGCCACGAGGCTCCGCATCCCATCATTACTGCGGGAGCAGGAGCAGCTAATGAAAAGCCACCAGTGAAGGATTGATTGGACTTCAGGTGAAAACAAAACCCCAACACCCAACACCGGTCAAGGGACCACTACACATAATATACACAGTTCTGCAGTAATCAGCTACATCTCCCTGCTCTGGACGCCTTCCCGGGAGCTACTTGCTTAAACAACAAATGGAAGACAAATGGTGAAACAACGATGAATTTGTTTTATGGAAATATTCCAGGGTTTAAGCAGGAAATTTAAAAAAGTGACCTCTTGAAGCTGTTTATTTCTGGTAGGTGACCCACCCTTATTTTTCTGACAGGCCGGGCAGATGGCAGAACAGACACTTGACGTGTCAAGTGAAAACAGAAGAGCCCTCTAAGTCAGCAGAGTCAAGACAGGACCTTCTGGAAAAGGAAATATGGTACTTTGGTTTCTATTCTGTTTCAGAAGCTGCCATGGCTGAGCACTGGCATCACACAGGGGTTTTTTTATCCCCTCCCTAATTTTTAGCCAACCCCATTCTGTTACCCTGATGCTGTTTTGACAGGATGAAATATGTAATCTTGCACTTTATCATTAACAGCATAAATTCCTCATTTTCCACTCAGGTCTTTAGTTCTCATAACTATAATTAGCAGTGCTATGAATTTTCTACAGCTCTATCATTTGCATCCTGTTCACAAAAGAAACAAAATTCACGCTTGCCAGAAACATCCTCCCTCAACTGCAAAAACAACCATTCACAGGCAGGATCACAAACTAATGGTTACATATGAATCCTGGTCAATAAAACACCCACTTCCTTTAAGTCTATTAACCCAGAATTACAGAATTGTTTTGGTTGGAAGAGACCTTTAAGATCATCAAGTCCAACTGTTAACCCAGCACTGCCAGGTCAGCACTAAACCATGTCCCTCAGCACCACATCTCCACAGCTTCTGAATCCCTCCAGGGATGGGGACTCCACCACTGCCCTGGGCAGCCTGGGCCATGGTTTGACAACCCAATGTTCCTAATATCCAATATAAACCTCTAAACGCAGTGAACAAATGCTTGTGAATCCTCCAGGTTTGCATGACTAGTCAACTTGAGGTAGTCTGGCCAGTAGCACTGGGACTAGTCTATAGCTTGTCCCAGTCACAAACAAGAGATTAATTCTTAACTGGTATTTTTTACTTCCAGAATATTTAACTGTAACAGGTTTCTAGTCATAAGCCCATTCTTCCAGCACACAGTAGACACCAGCTCAAACGATGGTTTTCCCCATGAATTTAAGGGAATGCTACTTGGTCTTTTGGGCAATTAGCTATGAAGTTGTTCAAGTTTTTAACAGTTGGAAAAACTCTTCCAGTAGTAAGAGTAACACCTCCTAGAGTAACAGGGCACAATTGGGGACCAACTGAACCACAAAACAAGGGCTACAAGTGGAGTGCCTCAAAAGAGATGTGAAAACAGGAGACCTCCAATGCTCTTAAACTTCAATATCTAACAATGACACTGCAAAAAAACCCTAAAAGACTCCGTATATTCTTACTGCAGCCAGGCAGTGTAGGAAGGTTGGACAAGATGACCTCCAGAGGTCCCTTCCAGCCTAAAACTTCCTATGATTCTATAAAGACCTCCATGTCTTCCTTAAAAACCAGCATGACAGCAGTAGCACAGTTTTGCAACAGATTCAAAGACGCTTCCCCAGTGAAGAAACTACTCAAATTTATGTTATACACCAGCTTTATGAAAAAATGAAATCAGAAGATCAAACCCACTTCTCTTCTAACAAGCCCTAAACACAAGGTGGTATCTCAGTGCAGCAGGTAGTTACACCAGGAATGGTTGCCTAATACTGAGCTTGATCAGCTGTTATTTCCATCTGGAGACAAGAAAAAGAGAGGACCTCAGATCTAACTTGAAGCAAAAGATAATACAGGTTGCCCAGGAAGGTTGTGGATGCTCCATCCCTGGAGATGTTGAAGGTCAGGCTGGGTGGGGCCTTGAGCAACCTAGTCTCATAGGAGGTGTTCCTGCCCATGGCAGGGGGTTGGAACTAGATGATCTTTGAGGCCCCTTCCAACCCAAACCATTTTATGATTCTATTATTCTATGATAATAGCTTTGCTAAAACTTGAAGGACAATCAACTTGTAACTCATTCTTTTCCAAGTGCTCTGCACATAAACTGCTAAAAAAAACCATGAGAAAGATTAGCTAAAAAGAAATTGCAAAGCTGATTAAGAAAGTCTTAGTCATTGCAGCACCAGCAATGGAGATAGCCACCTTCAATGAAGAACAGCTACCAAATTCCTGCAAGGAACCCCAGCACTAAAGACATGTTAAATGGGAAGAACAAACTCAGTGCTCACTGCTATTGCCTTTGTATTTTTAATGATTGCTCCAATAATTCAGCCCCCAAATTTTGACTTTACCTGCCAGCTGCAGGTAACACACAAGTTCCTCTGATAGGCAGCAAATTATTTTAAGGGAGATTTTCACAACTCCCCAGCTTGCACATGAAGTTTTCTTAAAAGGCAGGCCATGTACTTCCACCATAGCATGGACAAGGGTTACTCAAGGATGTTGTGGAGCATAGGAACCAACTAACCTTACTTACAAGCACAAGATGTGGGTGAAAAATAACAACTGCACCACAATTTGGGGACTGGAGAACAGGAAGCCATCACAGAATGGTTTGGGTTGGAAGGGACCTTTCAAGGTCACCTAGTCCAACCCCCCTAGAGTGAGCAAGGATATCTTCAACTAGAGCAGGTTGCACATAGCCCCGTCCAACCTCACCTGGAATGTTTCCAGGGATGGAGCAACATCACATTCACTCACGTAACAAGCAATTTTCATAAGAGGCTAAAAGATGACCACTCAAGAGCAGTCACCCTGCTGTCCAAAGAAGAATTTGAATGGGAAGCTGAAGACCCAGCCCTGCTGCAGTATACAGATGGAGCAATAAACACACTGATCTGGCAGACTGCTGAAAGAAAGTACAAGAAAGCTGGGAAGGGACATTTTACAAGGCTTGTACTGATAGGACAAGGGATAATGGTTTCAAACTGGAAGAGTGGAGATTTAGATTAGAAATTAGGAAGAAGTTCTTCACTACTGGGGTGGTGATACATTGGAACAGGTTGCCCAGAGAAGCTGTGGATGCTCCATCCCCGGATGTGTTCAAGGCCAGGTTGGATGGGGCTTTGAGCAACCTGGTCTAGTGGGAGGTGTCCCATGGGGGGTTGGAACCAGATGATCTTTAAGGTCCCTTCCAACCCAAACCATTCTACGATTATTAATAAAACAGACTTTATAAAACCAGTGCATACTCTATAGATACCTGTATGTCCTTTCTCCAGAGTTTAATATCTGAGTGTGTCACAAACTACAGCCAGACACTTAAAGGAACAACACCTCTCTCTAAACCCAGTGGGGGCACAGCACCCAGCGAGTCACATCACTTCTCTGCCTTACCGTACTTGCTACTTCCCCAGTTTGTTCCACTTTCCCTGGGCTGCTAAAAAAATTTAAACCCACAGCCCTTAATGATCTCAAGTAGTTGGTTTATTAACCCCTTGGCATTGGCAGCGGTGCTTTCCTTGACACCATTGTCAGCGCTCACGTCAGAGGGGCAATGGCAAAGGGCCCAGGGCAGGGACCAGCAGCAACCAGCTCCTCTCATCTCCTGCCTCTCGCTGCAGCACCGGGCACTGCCCACAGCCCGACCCAGCGTGGGCTCAGTGAGATGCTGCCACTCACAGCTGGAATTGAAAGGAGAAAATAACGCTGGGAAACTTGATCTGGTGTGAGCCAACACGACTGTGTGGCACGGGTCATCTGGAAACAGCTCCGAGAGCAGAAAGGTTGGTGGCAGTAGGAGCGGCTGCGGGGTCAGGAGTGAAAAAGCAGCAGCAAAACATTTATTTCCCTTAAGAAACAAACTGGGGGGGGTGATATAGAAAAAGGAATTGGCATGTAGACATTACTACTTCTAGGTAGGTGATACCGCTCTCGTTACAGTAGCACTCCGCTCCCTGAACCCTGAAATTCTCTTTATCATATTTTTATAAAAAGTAAGGATTTGGGGGAGGGGAAGGGGGGGGTTCATGGGAGAAAAGCCATGAAAAGCTTAAAACCCAATTTTAACTTTCTATCCTGATACTATAGTGTTTCCATAGAAACATCAGGAAGACCACTTAAGAGCAGCTTTCTTTTTTTTTTTTTGTAGCCATGTTTGGCACCATACCCCTCCCCCGGACAACCTATTATTTCACAAATGGATGCTTCTTGCAGCTTGTTCTGTGCAGGCTCCGATGAAGAGGGGAAAGAAAAAGAATACTGGATCTTTAACCAGTTCCCTTGTGGCCCCCTCCCTTTTTTGTTGGTAATATTTCTGTCATTCTGCCAGGGTATATGGTACAAAGGGTTACACTTTAATTGAGCTGTCAGCATCTCCAACAATCCTATAAAACTCCGATTATGCACGGCGGGGTTAGTGACACACTTGTTATTGTGGATGCCCTATTTGCTAAACCCGAGCCCCCCCCGCACAGGTCACATAACCCACGCGACCTTCCTGTCATTAGCCGCGTCTATTCCTACCTCACTGCTGTGAAAATCACACAAGCCAAGGCTTCAAAGCCCTTGCCAGGACTGAATTCGACCAGGAGCTAATCACCCACAAATCCAGCTCAAATGGCAATAATTGGCTAAACTGCTCACCTCTCCAGAGCTCAGCAGTAATTTGGGATAATAAAGAAAAGAATTATTCAGCTAACTGCCCTGAAATGTATGCTTTGTGACCGACACACTTCACATTTTAATAATGATGGACACAAAATCCAATTTAATACAGCATCTACTGAATAACGAAACCAGAACACTGGCAGGAGAAAGGGGGGAAAAAAAAAGTGTGTCTGTTTTTTTTGCTTTTTTTTTTTTTAAACCACGTTCCACATTATTGTGCCGAAAGGATTCACACTTCATGTTGTGAAATTTTGGGACCAAAAGGGTCTTCGTGAACAACCCTCAGAAACTCTGCACCATAATGGGATTTTTTTAGATTTTTATTTTATTTTATTTTTTAATCAAAAGGAGTGTCCTGCATTAAAAAATAATTTTGCTGAACAGTTCTACCTCTGGTCCTTAATCCTTGGTAGGGGTAAGTTAAGAAAAACCTTATTTTATCTTCTATAGTAGAAGGGTAACTTCTTCGTTATTCTAGTTAACAATATTCCCTGATTGCCTCATTTTTCTTTACTTGTACACCTTGTCCTCTGGCCACTGGCCTGTTGGCATCAATGACCACATTATATATCTATATATACTTGTTGGACAGGTAACGATACTCCCTGGACTGCTTCAAGATGTGACCAGCCTCCCAGGATGCACTGAACTTGTTCAACACTGCAAAGATCCCCCATCACTCTTCCTTCCACCCATCCCATTCTACTTCCTCAAATCTCTCCTAAGACCAAGAAAAAGGTAATAATAATAAAAAAAATATATATGTATACAGACACAGAGACAATTGCATGCTCTGACTTGTCCTACTGCTTCTATACCTCAGATGTCCAATTCTCTCAGAGGAATAGGAATGAAGATGACAGTCTTTCAGAGGTCCACTTAATGTATCTCGAGCAACTAGTATCCTCTCGCAGTCCCTCTACTCTGCTACTATGAGAACCCATACTAAGTCCAGCTCTGGAGCCCTCAACACAAGAAGGACATGGACCTGTTGAAGTGGGGCCAGAGGAGGGCCACGAAGATGATCCAAGGGCTGGAACACCTCTCCTAAGAGGACAGGCTTAGAGAGTTGGGGTTGTTCAGCCTGGAGAAGAGAAGGCTCCAGGGAGACCTCATAACAGCCTTCCAGTATCTAGATGATCTTTGAGGTCCCTTCCAACCCAAACCATTCTATGATCATTATAGCAGAAAAAAAAAGAATAAGGAACTTAACAAGCAAACATTCTCTCAGCCTCTAACCAATTCACCTTACCTGCTAAGGGAAACTGTACATATTGTATCAGCATCTTCCAGGAACTGCTTCAGAGTTAACGAAACATTCCAAAAATATACCTGTAACTCTAAAACTCTGCAAGTGAAATGTCTCTCCTCAACAGGCACATCATCTTGCTGGCCTAGCACCAAGTGGAACGAATAGACGGATTTTGAGGGAAGATGTGTCAACGTCCCTGAAATGTCAACTGCCAAAAAGATCCAAAATCAAGGGGGCAGCAACTGCACTTAGTTCAGAGAACTAACGTCTGCCTCAAGAAATTAGTTTAGAGATGCTTTATATCTGATTTATTTCAGGCATTCACATACCTGCAGGTTTGGAAGATAACAGAAGGTGAGTCAGAAAGAGCAGTCACATGAGCAGATGCCTTCACAGGCTAAAAGGGGTTACTCATTCAATAAATTGGTTGAGTCAAACGTTACGTAACTGGGTTTAAGCCAGATCCTACTCCTTAAAGATCACAAATCATGTTTCGTGTTCTTAAAAGAGCTGCAGAAAACTGAAAAACCCATTTAGTCAAAACCCTGTTTCTTGTAGTACCTGTTACAACAAGGATCACTTTGGAAAGAGCTTTTTAACATAGCTGTAACATAAATATGCACTTTGTTTTCCTTTGAATAGACTTTATGATACAGTTTTGTTTTGTGAAGAGAGGAAAAAACACAGACTCTACCCTACTCCATGCTGAGATGGTATCTGAGCTGGTTACATGGAGGTCACCAATGATCACCTCTTCCAAGAGAACATAAGGAGCAAAGCCATCACCTTGTGACACCTGAGATGTAATATATACTTGCAAGAGCATAGCCAATTCTGGACACATTGAACTGCCAGCTCCAGCCCACGTTCAAGTGAATGTATTGAAGCACTTCTGCTCTCAATTTCTTCTTAAACACGAGGAAAATATTTTGATAAATGTAGAACATGCCTGGACACAAACAGGCAATTGTATGAAGAGGCAGCTATAACCACATCCCTTCTATTTCCCTGACAACTGAGTAGACATTGGGCTAAACAAACTGTTTATAAAAAATGATGATTTATCTACTAGGGGCAGCAGAGCTGTGTCTTTTTAGATAATCCACTTCAGAACACACACAATTGTATTCTTTTCTTGCAAGCAAATGAGACTTCTGATTGTGCTGATAAATCAATCTGTACTTTATCACCTGAAAATAGTTATTCTAGCTTCAGCTTGAAATATATAAAAATGTGTAGCTAATTCACCCAAAAACCTTGTAGCACAGGTCAAGGACCATGACTTGAGTAGCACTGTTGTGTGCTTTAAGAGAAGAAATGCATTTTACTGGGTGTAAAATTTCCCTCAAAAGAACCCAACTCACAACACCTTGGATGACTCCTGCTGATCAGGAGAAGATAGAAAACAAGGGTCTGTGGGTTTTTGCCTTTTCTCAAAGACCAACTCAACGCCCAGTGGAGAAGAGAGGAACCTCCCCAGTTCCCAGAAGCACCAGCAGGTTCAGTGAAGGAGAATTGTGGGCACATCTCTACAGCACAAACTTGTAATCAGCGTTTCTGAAGCCTCTTCACTTGCTTCATCTGTATATTTGAAGATTCTTCTGGATCAAGGTCCCTCCACATCTACAATGCCCTCTCTGAACCGCTGTGAAAACCTATGAAAGGCTATTTCCAGGGATTTAAGGGGACAATGTAAAGACAACTTTGAAATACAGGTTTATTATGCTATGTTCTTAAACTGTTACTGCAAAAAGGCAAAGCTACTGCTGCCATTAACAGAAGTAATCCATTTTTACTATGATAGGTGCTACTGAAATTACAGTTAACAAAATATGAGAGACATGACCAGTGCCAGTCATTGGAAAGAACTTTTCTGAGAAACTATAAATCAACGCTTTTGACAAGGTTACTATTAAGATTCCTGAAGTAATAATCTGAGACAACCCCAAATTATATTTAATATGCCTCAAATCAGGACTTCTGAGAAAAAAAGGCCAGTTTTGCCTGGGCCTGCTTTGCCTTATATACAGCACACACTCCTCCTCTCCCCCGAATGCCAAGCTTAGCATTAATCAGCACAATTCCAAAAGAAAGGATTCTGCATATTGTGTCAGCAAGTTAAAAATTGTAATATTGTTTTAATGTTAAAATCACTCCAGATACAATACTTCCTATGTAGTATATTTCATGGCTCATTTGCTTCAACAGATATTAAGCTTCAGTCAACAATTAACTACTGACACCTTCTTTTATTTATTTTTTTTAAACCAAGACGATTTAGCAGAAAAGCCAAGGCACAACTTGGATTTATTAGATGGATGCTAATACAGTGCCATCAGTTTATTTTCTTTCTATAAAGTATCCCTTCTTGAGAACACTAGGGTCACTTAATCTACATTTCAGCTGAATTGAAATTCAGATTTGAGCCACGCAGCACATATTTTAGTCAAAAAATTGCTGCAAGTGCATCAGTTTAAAAGACCATTTAAACTGTTAATTGTTTTTCACTTACCATATAAGATCATTCCCAAACATAACCATTTAGCTGAACATTTAAATGCTGTTCTGGATGCAGCACTTGCTCTATTTATGCCAACAGGAAAATAGTGGATCAGAAGACATTAGCATCTGGAGATATTTGCTGGTTTTCTACAACGAAGCCATCACCGTGCCCTTCCAGTCCAGCCTGGGTCTACCTGCAGTTCCACGGTGCTTCTGCTTCAAAGTCTGGACATGAGATGAACCACCTCACTTCCTACTTTCTGAATCAAAGGACATTTTTATTGTAACAGCAAAAATGTGTTGACTGAAGACTCTGTCCTACCTCTCTGCCCATTCAGAGTGTATTTGGGATGTAAACCCAAGCTATATCTTGCATTTCACGAGACATTTATTGATCAGAAGCCTCAAGAATCAGATGATACATTTTTGAATCACTGGCTTGTACCCAAATGATGTCAGAAAAGGCACGATAATGACACTAAGGTGAGTCTGGCCCTCAAGCCCAGAGGAGTTCATTAACATGACATGTTGTAATGAAGGTGGCAGCGACTAAATCCTTTTGGAAATGTCTACCCCTAGAAATGGCTGGTGATGCTCCAGAAAGAGTATCCCATCAGCAAAAGCACATGGCTATGCCACAGTCTGCTCTAGGCATTTCTGGCAGCATGTCTGTGAGATGTTTCTGGTAACATCAGATTTTTCCATGGGAAGCCTTAGCTAGGGTCAGCTCTTTCTGTGCCATCTCTAATTCAGAATAAGGATTGCTTTGATGTACCCCAGGTAATTTAATGTGCTGGTCACTCAGCGTTTTAATGTTTTAGAGTCCTCAGTAGCAACAGCAGGTATAGCACAGGCTGTTACCCAGCACTATGTACTCCTACAAATGAAGACTTACTTCTGAAAGAGCCAATCCAGGACTTTTAAAAGCAGAAAATCTAAAGATGTTCCCAGAAACAAAGATATTCACTCCTCCCCAAAATCATGTAAATATACACACAGCTTATTTTCCCCTCTAAGAGTTGTCTTTCACACATGTTGATCACTCAATTTTAAGCATATATGCACCATCATTAATATTTCAGCTGAACAGGCCACAGAAGAATGCCATCCAAGTGAGCTGCTCTCCTCCAGAGGCTATTACTGTTTTATGAAAGAGTATCAGAGAACCAACTAGCTCGCAGGCGATACAGAAGAACACTACGTTCACAAAAGGTAATTTATAAACATCATTTATGGATTTCTCTCTGCAGTTACTTGGCTGTAGACGAGACATGTTGTAAGACATTGGAGACAATCTCCCTCAAAAAAAATATAATCCATTATTTAGTTAAGTAATCAGCCAGGGACAAGACGAAAGACTGGTTTTTAACCACCTTTTCCAACTTTCTATAGATAAAGAACGTGTTTGCAAAGACAAAAAAACCATATATATAAATAAAAATGCAAGGTACCCAGAGTGCAGCTAATGGGATTTGACACTGGCTTTAATTTTAATGAAGAAAGTTGCCAGTAGCAACAAAACTGTCAGCAGCAGCCAAGCACCATTAATAAAGACCCAGACAACATTAGTGGCACGGCAACAGTACAAAAGGTTCCCCCTGGTTCATGCTGTGCTAAATTGGCTGCCCAATTTTTCTTAAGTGTCCATACTATTTAGAAGACAATTTATTAATTTTTGTCATCCATTGTCAGTTGACAGGCCATCATTTTGCATCCCGAATTTGAGATGAAAACTAATTGAAAAGACTGGCAGTATTTATGAGGGGTATTATTTGTCAATTATGGCTGATGATGGTACTTGGTGCGACCAACTTGAAGACCCCGCGCTCGGGTGTGTCAGTCGGACTTTTTTTGTAGAACTAACATGGAAATGACAAAAAGTGACAAAAAGCAATGATGGAGTCAATTTAGAAAACTCGTTAAGGAAGAGAAGCCCATCAATCCCTGCTCTGAAACCACCAGAGTGGGGAAAAAAGCCCTGACGTCACCCAGGAAATTTCAGCTTTCTCTCAATGACGCCTTCCAGGAAAAAAGCCTCTTTTGTTCCCTACAAACACAACAGATTTGCAAAGATGTCATGATTTAAATTATCCCTGCAACTTTAGCCAGGCTGCCTAAACCAGAAGGTTTTGCTATCTTTTCAGTGCCCTTAAGCTAGCTTCTTTGCAGGTCTGAGTGCCTCAAAGGCCCTTGAATTCCTAACTGCAAAGTGTCAAGTCTCAAGTCTGGGTGTTCCAATTTTCCTCTCACCCCATCAGGTTTGCTATTTAAAAATGAAATTAAAAAATTAAAAATGCTTTCACCATTTGAAAGCTTCAAATCCTCCATCACCATCCCTACCCTAGCATGTCTCAGGAAAGAATCCTGTAAAACAGCACCATAATTTGAGTGTTTAAAAAGCAGAAAAAAAAAAAGGGTAGGTACCTTATACTGTACCCTGGAGATTTAAAAACAAATAATTAATAACCTGGGAGAGTAGAAATCTGACTGCTATAGGCAATATGTCAAACCCTGCTAGGACACTGAACTGCCTGTAATATTGTGGTATTAGCTGCCTGCAGTATCAGTGCTGGCTTGTAATCTCAGAAGGATGTTTATTCGCATTCATGACTCTTGAAACGTTCTCCTCTCTTCCATACTCACAGACACTTCAAACAATGCTGACACTCCTCTCAGCAATTAGCAAAAACACCCCAGGAAAACCTCAACTTTGAAAACAGCAAAAAAAATTAAGTTCCACCATTCTTGGACTTGATGATCTTGAAGGTCTCTTCCAACCAGAAAAATTATATGATCCATCTCTAGGCTTTATTTTCTGTGTTTTCAAGGCAATTTTTTTCTTTTGGATCACCATTTTCAGGCTTTGCTTAAGTGTATCAGTCCAACAGTCCCGGGAGGTATTGACACAAGACACACACACACACAGATGTTTGAGGGTAGCTTTAGATTGGAAATTTGAAAGAAATTCTTTGCCCTGAGGGGGGTGAGACATTGGAACAGGTTGCCCAGGGGGGTTGTGGATGCTCCATCACTGGAAGTGTTCGAGGCCAGGTTGGATGGGGCCTTGAGCAACGTGATCTAGTGGGAGGTGTCCCTGCCCATGGCAGAAGGGCTGGAACTAGATGATCTTTGCGGCCCTTTCCAACCCAAACCATCCTATGGTTCTATGTCAGGGTTGTGGACATACACAGGACCAGACCACATCAAGTGGCTTAGGCCTGGCTTCAGTTTCACAGCAAGTGTTTTAGTGAAGTGGAACAGCACCAAGACAAGATAACTTTCTGTACTGGTATTATGAAAAAGTAACTGGTATGTCCTATGACTCCTGCAAAATAATGAAGCTGTCATATTGTTGTTATACTCTTTAACATGTCCTATAACATATTCTACTTGTTTCTGAAGATCTGAACATTTGAAGGTGACAGCTAAAAACTCATTTAAACATTTATTTAGGAACAAAGTCATTTTCCTTTACCATCAGCAACTAAAAGGCCTTAAACTGAATTACCAACTATACACACAGTTTTCTGTAGGACCTATAGAAAAATGGGTGTTACAGGAGAAAACGTGGCCTGTTCAAAAGAATAAAACTTGAAACCACAACTACATTAACTACATTAGTATGTATTTTATTAGTTCTCTATATATGGTTAGTTTTTATATATGCAATATACATAAAATAAACTCTTGATAAAAAGAAAAAATCTAGTGAAAACCAAACAAGAAGAATATTCTCTCATAAACCCAACCATGTAAAAACTAGTTCAATCCAGACAGAATTTATGTTATTAATCCACACCCATTTTCCAGAATATACTGTCAGCTTTGCTTTAAAAAAAATTGTCCAGGTTTAGTGTTTCCCAATATCTTACATTTCAGACTCAAATTTAAAGCAAAAGCTTTTCCCTTGCACTGTTTCCTGGAATTAAAAGCAATGCACACTTAGCTATCCTTCCACATGAGATAACATAATCCAAGGTTGATACTCATTTGAAGTACAAATTCTCAAGCTGGAAAAAATGTTAGCGCAGTTGTTACATTAGAGAGATGATCATAATCTTATTTTCTTCCACTGTATTCATGCTTGGTCTCTCTCACATATAAAACACAACTAAGTGTCTCTTTGTGGGATGAGAAGACCCTTTGATTCCCTTCCAGTTGTGATGCAAGCCCAGCCCAGCAAACCCACAACTAGGAGCTGTGTGTGCAGGGAAATTCACACATGCTACCAGAGGCTCCTCTCACCTCACTAAAAGAGGGTGGAGAGATTGTTGACCACCAGCAGAAAGGTTTTCATTTTTTCAACACAGAATTAGTGAAATGGGGCTGGAGAGGTTGGTCAAGGTACTCCAAAATCCCATGGGCAACTCTCTCTCCATATACTACATACCGTCCAAGAATTGAATACACGGGGTTTGGGGTTTGGGGGTGGTTAAGACTCATGTACAGAGATGATTTTGTGTTCAGGCTTCCTTGAGCATTTATATTTTTCTCTCCTCTGTGCATTAGTGAAAAGTGCCAGCAAGCAGCTTCCACAAAGCCCTTCGGAATAGCAGCAGTATTCCCACCAGAGATGATCAGAACCTGCAACACAGCAGGACTCTGCTGCTGAGAACAGAGGACCTTACACTAGGCCACCGTTGCTTTTCACTCTTCTCCAAAGTGATCTTCCAGCAATCTTTTCTTCCTATTTTAACTGACCTTAGAGAAGTTAAATTCACTGAAATCCCAACATATGTCACTAGTGTTGCAGAAGTGTCAATGTCAGCAATGTATAAAACATGACTTTGCTCACTAGATTACCCGAACACCACTGAGATTGATAGAATCAGAACAACACGTGTTGGAAAGACCTTGGGAGGTCTTCCAGTCCAGCCCTCTGCTCAGAGACAGGCCAATATAGATCAAGGGTAGGGCCTTGTCCAGTTGATTCTTGAGGAGTCACCTTTGGAGCCATCTCCAAGGATGAAGATATCACAGCCCTTCAGATATCTGCTCAATATCTGAACACCCTTTTGATGGAAAAAAAAATTACATGTTTCTTTATCTCTAATTGGAATTTCCCGTCTCGACTCAAGCCAAAGCCTAAGTCACAGAACTGCTTCCCCTACTCCTTCATTAGATCAATCAGCAGTGAGGCACCTGAAAATTTGCTTTCCTATGCTTGGATGAAATACACATCTTGCACTACTGAAGAGCTTCACAAACGCCAAGCACCACAGCACAGCAGCTGCAGGGCTGTAAGACCCACTAGGACAATTGCTAAGCTATTATTCCAAAATGGAACAGGTTTGTTCTGCCATCAGTAATATCTTTTATGCACTTACACTGTCATCTTAAATGGAGGTTAACTAATATATTACTGATTTAACTTTCAGTAGGATCCTCGAAAGGCGTATGTGTGCCCAGGGAAGCTTCTGCTGCTGGAGTCCAAAAAGAACTGAAGTCAAACTAAAAACACGTATTGCTGCTGAAATGACAAGGAAAAAGAAAAGCTTTACCAGGCGGCTTGAAAATTAAGGAGACCACAGAAGAATAATGCTTTATATATTTTCAAAAAGAAACAAGCCTTTCTTGCATCAAGAGACTTCATTACATACATTTTCTAGCACTGCCACTCAGATTAAGGAGAAGCAGCGCTCAGCCGAAGCCTGAAGTCAATATTGTTAGACACCTGGAGTCTTCATCTCTAATTCAAAAACTCCAGATGAAGAGAAAACCCACAGACTTGTTTCTGAACGCTTTTCTCCTCCAGCAGGTAAACTTCTCTTAAAAAAGCCCAGCTCAATGCCACAAGCCTACTGTAAACACAGCAAGAAAGCTCCTTTTCTCCAATGCATCCATAAAAGGACGGTGCTTTGACAGAGGATAAATTCGACGTCCGAATCCCCTTAATCTAGCTCAACAGGCAGAGAGACCAGACACCTTTGACAATCTTGATGCTTTTAAGATACATGTCTAAAATTTCTCTTTTTCCTTCTCCTGCAAGCAAACTAGTTCAACCCACAATATAAGGGAGATAAGGTCACCAAAAGAAACAGTGTAAAATCTAATTTATTTTCTCGGCATTGTTGCAGTGAATTGCACAGCAGAAGAAATTAAGGGTTCTTTGTAGGCATCCTAACTTTCTGGAGAAATGCACCATTTCTTTTACTAAATCTACCTTTTTAACCTCTTTGTTGTGAAGTGTCAGCGGCGTATCAGCGCCAGGGAGAGTGACTAACACACAGAGGCCTCTCTGCCAGCTATCGGGACTCCAATCTGGAGCTCACCTCCACGTTAACTCCTACCACTAATTCATCATCCCAGCACCCGACAGCTCGGCTGATTGTGAGCCTTGCAGGACAATAAGGGTCTCGGCTGACCACCAAAAACCAGCCCAAGGGAGGAGGGGTTGATGGGCACGGACCTGGAGAAGGCCTAAGATAAGTGCTGGCTGTCAGTGCAAGGACAAAGAAGGGCAGGCCCTGGGGAGAGAAAGGAGATAAAAAAAAAATCTCGACAACTGCTTTATCTGATGAGGGTTATGGCTAATTAATTATAAACTCAATTACCTAACCCTTACTTCAGCAGTCTCTATTCATTAAGAGATAAAACCTGACTGACTGCTAACTTTCTCTTGCACACACGCACGCACAGCACCCTCACTTTGGATTTGCACACTTTAGCTCACAATTTCTTAAAAAAGATCTCCAAAAGCCTTCGTACCTGTCAACTTTGTGCTGGCAGGAAGGAAGATTTCTCTTTTTTTTCCCCTTGCCACCCAAAGCACCCTCTGTTGCACAATGGGAGGGCCAGGCCTCCATGCTGTGCATTGGCATTTAAAAGCAAAAACCAGACATTAAACAATAGACATTATGGACATCAAAGCCCCTTTGCACAGCCAAGTTTCTGCCTCTGGGGGCTTCTGATCTAGTCCACATTTTAAATTGAGCTTTTAATTTTGGGTGCTAAAAGTTTGGTGGTGGAGTTCGCTGGTATCAACTAAACATTATTCTCCCAAAGTTCGAAGGCAGCCGGCAAAAAATGAATTGCATTAAGGAATGAACTCTAAAAACCCTGAGCCAAGCTAACGCTGGCTAATAATCCAAACTGAATTTTGCATGTAACTTATTAAAAATGTCTGTTTTATCACTATTCAGATTCCAGCTGCATTCCTGTGGTGCTTGGCCTCTCCTCCAGCTTAAGTTCTTGCCCCCTTGCGTCGTGCTTGACACGAGCTCAAACAGCCTCGTGGAATCAATCCCGGCCCTTAAAAGAAAGCTCCTCTTAATCTCCTTCCAAAGACTGCAGACCTGTCTTGCTCTCACCTTTTGAATACACGGATATTCTCAAATCCCTGTTTCACTCTGGCTGCCCTCTGCTCCAGCTTTTCTGTTGCTGCAGGATAATGTTTTTTATCTGTATTTTTTTATAGGGGGCTTTCACATATATATACACACACGTGTGTGTGCATCAGTAACAATCTACATCTCTATATATGAAACAACAAGGTGATTGCACTCACATGATACTTCACATCATCTCATAACTTCTCCATAAAGTAATTTCTTCTGATACACTTAATGAAGGAATGCAGCTCTGTGTCTGTTTCTTACACTAAATTTTCTTTCAAATTGCTGTAAATTATATTTATGATATGACTTTTTGGTTCATTTAAGATCCACAGCCTTTTAGGCCATCTTCTCATACTCTGTATACACCACATCACAGCAAAATGATCAGGCCAGCCGATACACATCATGGAAGCTCTTCACTGCAAAGATATAATTACATGATGGTATTTAAACCAACCATAGAACTGCAGAATATCTCAAGTTGGAAGGGACCCATAAGGATCATTGAGTCCAATTCCCTGCTCCTCATATGACTACCTACAAACTAAATCATATGCCGAAACGTGTTGTCCAGATGATCCTTGAACTCTTGACAGGCTTGGTGCTGTGACCACTTCAAGTATTTTGGTCTTGTTTATTATTATTTATTCTTATTATTTTACTAGTACTTATGTTTTTGGACTTGAATAATGTAGTCCAATGCTTTGTTTCATTCCTATGATGCTTAACTGTAACAATGTTTTCCTGAAACTTGAATCTGGTTCGTTTCCTCGCTTGTCTTGCTGGTACCTGACTGAGACCTTCAGTACATACTAACTTGCTCAGTTCAACCTTTGGAGACTTTCCTAAGAAGATAAAATCTACTGTTTTACAAACTTAAGACACAGAATCATAAAATTATTCTGGTTAGAAAAGACTTTTAAGATCATCAAGTCCAACTATTAACCCAGCACTGCCAGGTCACCACTAAACCATGTCCCTCAGCACCACAGCTACACGGCTTTTAAATCTCTCCAGGCATGGGGACTACATGTACTTTTTCACCCCATGATTTAAAACCTTTAATTGTATGTCTAATGATCTTAATGATCACATGGACAAATTGAACTATAACGACTAAAGCCTGCCTGCTTCAATAGAGCTTTTAAAAATTTGAGAAGAAAAATTCTTGAACACCATAATAACATTTAGTAGCCAAGTCAACTTTGGCTTTTATCTAAAATGTCAAACAATAATATAGCCCTCTCCATCCTGAGCTTCCATGTCTGAGTATCAATTCCATACTTTCCCTCACCATAACCAATTTTAAATCCAATTATTATTTTAGTATTTCATAGTACTTTCTTGCTTCCCTTCCACATGAAGTTGAAAGGCTTATGGCTGAGTACTTTCCCCTGAAATACATATAACTTTCTTGCTGGGCAATAGTTTTAAAGCTTGTCATACAAACACTACAGTTGATCAGCTCCTCGTGGTTCTTTTTCACTTCCAGTCTGTCTTACTTGATGGTACAGAGCACACTGCAAGAAGACTCATGTCTGAATACTCTGTTTCTACTCACTTTGACCAGCAATTCTGAGGATATTCCAAAATGTTCCACGAACAAGTTTTTTAAAGCCCTCCCCTTCTCTTTATTATTCACCCATAAATGCAACTACAGGTGATTACTATATACTGAATAGAAATAGGTAAAAAAAGGTCTGCAATAGGTTTGCTGCAAGCTCTGTATCCAAAGCTGACGAGGTAGATGACACCTCCAGTCAAATCCCAAACTCAAGCTGTTCCAAAAGGCAGACACATCCATCATCTTGCTTTGCTTTCCCAGAACTGTAACAAATTCATGAAATCCCTACTCAGCAGAAAGCAAAGCAAGGAGCACACTCTAAGCAACAACAAATAGAACATCTCATTTGCTTCTAAACCCCCTTTTATCCTATTTCTTCCTCTTCCCTGGCACCCTAAACTCTTCCCTGGCACCCTAAACTCTTCCCTGTTTTGATACAGCACCTCCAGTGCCTGAATCCAGTTGTGTTACGACTTCACTTTCAACTACCATGTATGGAGAAGTTAATTGTGCTCTCCTTATCCAGTTTTGCAAGTTATTGCAGATACTGACCACTTTAAGTCTCTTTGCCAATACATACCCACTTTTATGTAGCCCCATAACTTTTTATCTGAAGGAAGATGACTGCACTTTGAACAAATTACAGCTTAAAAAGAAACAGGAACAGAAACAGTAAAAAAAATCCAATGGCATTTTCCATCAGCAATTTCACACAGCTATTTAACTTAAAAAATATAAACTACGCTTGAAACAACCACGCGCCCTGTAATGGTGTTCTCTCAATTGCCTCCCCATCACAGCAGCAGTATTAGGTAAAAAGAGAGACTTCTCCCATTCATCAATAGAGGAGTTATTCATCCGAAGTTTATTATCTCAGGTAATTCGATCAATACACTTCACCTTTATAGTACAGTTGTCCTTGTGAGCAAAGCATTTTGCGTTTTATAGTGAGATGGTTATTATCAAGGCTATTCATAGGGAAATTCTCTGCAGTTAAAAGTTTTTCCAATTAACTACATTTAACATCATTTAAGCCATAAAATGGTGGTTACATTTCACATCATGTTGTCTAAGTGTGGCAGTGCTTAGAAAGCAGTTAGCGCCTATTTGGCAAATACATGGACTAATACTTTGGAATGGAAAGCAAGAAAACCCTGCCAGCAAACAGAGAAAGACCTTTTCAATACAAAGCCATGAATATGCACCACCAAAAAAAAGCATGCCTCAGAAGAAACCCTTTACAAAATTGCAAAGAACAGCCTCAGAGTTTCCACAGCCCTAGGAACGCTCCTCGGTATCAATTCTTCAATTCAACGCCAGCACTCTTTCATCATGTTTCTTTTGTGTGTTTTCTTATTTCTTTTCAATTGTGTAATTGAAGTTATGAACTTCCAGTGAATTAAGGTGTATAAGAACAAAATTGTCTAATATCCTCTGGGATGAAGATAAACCCACTATCCTCACTCCCTATCTGAAGTACGTAGCATCTGAGCTGCCTCCTCATTCACAAGGCACCACAAAAGAGGAGGAAAAATTCTTCCAAACAGAAGCAAATTTTCACAGATCAGCTATTCTACAGAGAGAAACCTCTAAAAACTTGCTCAAAAATAAGAAATTATTATTCCTTGTGAGACATACTCAGAACAAACTAGTTCATTAAAGTCATATCAGCACTTGTAATTGGCCCTTGTTGGCCAATAGAAGGAGACATTTGCAACTTTTCCCAGGAAATTATATTCTAAATCCTTCATGAGGTGGACCTTGTCCTTTTCTGAGGAAACTTGATAGCAGTCTTTAGTATTCACTGGCATAATTAGGACTGCAGTTAATTTCATTAAATTCTCTTGCTGCTAAATGAAGCAGATTATGAGACATCTTTTATTGCAAGGCATGAAATTACAGCCTGTCAGCTGCCAATGGTAGAGTAAAACTAATGAATTACAGGGTAAATAACACCAGAATTAACCAGCCAATTTAACATAGCAGAGAACAAAGTCATTTTTACTTCGAGCTCTGGCGAATGCCACCAGTGCCAGGATACCTTTCAGCTGAAAGGGAATCAATCCACAGAGCCTCAAAACTAAGGGACCAGGGGAAAGCCACATTGATTGTGCAGCAACCTCAGAAGGCCAACACTGCCAAAAAGTGACCAGAAATGGGCCAGGTAAGTAGTAGTTACTGCATTGCTAAAATATTTAAATTGTGGTCTCTCCAAGTAGTTTGTGCTCACCTATTATCCTTTACACAGCCCAAGAAAAAGGGCAGAGTCACATTAATTAGTTACTATTATAACTAGTCTAATGGCAACAGCTCTTTGCAGGCAGTACTAGACACAGTCCCCATTAATGAGGGGTAGATCCACTGTGGAGAGATAATTAAAGAAAATGGACAGTAAGTGTTAACTAACCTGTTCCACTTCCTACACCCACCCTTCCAAATCTCTAACGCAAGGTACAGAAGGTGCCTTGTCCCTGCACAGCACCCCAGGTCACCCTTCCCGGCTAGGAGGGCTGGATGGATGCTCTTCTGAACTTTGATGCCAGGAGCTTCCCAAAGGTCTGAGGGGCTCTTCTCAACAGTCATAAAGCCTGTGAAGTTGTTAGACATGCACACAAGGGGTTTTTTTAAACTAAGAGATCTGCTCTCTGTGGGTAGATGTCCCACTCTCCTCTTTTTTTTTTTAAATTATCTTTAACAACTAAAAGAAAACACCAAAAGAAAAATTACACAGCAGAATTTGTTGGCCAGCAATATCACCTACTGACTGATGACGCAGTGTCAGAAAACTCAAGAATTTCTATATCATATAGATCCCTATTTCCAATAAAATGAAGCACTCACTGCTACTTCTGTAACACAGAGCTGGCAAATACCTGTGGCACCAAATCCTTCGAAGCCGTGGAAGCAGCTACAGGATCTCACAGAACAGCTTTGCTGAGGAGAGCAGTGTACTGTGCTTCATACAGCACCTACTGAAATTTGGTTTTAAGATGAGTGAATAAATACACCTTATCTGGGAGCAAGGGTTTTCCACTATCTGGGTCAGCACAATCTTCTTCAGGATTTCTTATTTTAAAAATTACCCTTGTGCATGTCTCAGTGTTGGAGCGGGAGAAGAGGGGCAACTAAGGAGAGCAATCCAGGCACCCAAACGCTGCTGTGGTACAGAAGGGCAAAACCTCTGTGCCATCACTGGCCAATGCCATAGAAGAGCTTGCTGGGACCAAGACAACAGCACCATTCAAAAGCATTCCTGCAAAAGAATAAAGCTTAACCCAAACCTGACTTTAGAAGCTACATTCCCATTAAGTTAGGCTTGTATCGGCTGTGACTTCAAAAATGAGATTTCTCTTGCAGACCAATTCTCCAAGCACATGGGAAGACCTATTGCTCTCTGAAGCTTTTGTCTGCCATAACCAAACCCACCAAAGCCCTTTGCTCAAGCCAGTACATTAGTATTTCTGTGAACTGATACTGCACTGGCAAATTCTTCACTGTGAGGGCGCTGAGACACTGGCACAGGTTTCCCAGGGAGCCTGTGGATGCTCCATCACTGAATGTGTTCAAGGCCAGGCTGGATGGGGCTCTGAGCAACCTAGTCTAGTGGGAAGTGTCCCTGCCCATGGCAGAGGGTTGGAAGTGCATGACCTTTATAGTCCCTTCCAACCCAAAGCATGCTATGATTCTATGACTGGCCCTAGCCCATGCAGGTGCTCTACACTCTAGGTAGAGAGATGTTGACTCTCTCAAGTTCCTCTTCATTTACTCTCTGCAGTTTCAAATTCCCATCCTATGTCTTTTAGGTAATTATTTTAACACCACCAGAACTATTCTGGACTAACATTGATTATCTTGCCTTCCAATTTCTACAGTGGAAAAATTCACACTCTGACAGCATGTACCCATCAACTCCAATGCCTTTGTTGCCGAAATCTATAGACCAAAAGCTCTTAAGATTGTTCAGTTGGAAACAGCTCAGAGGCATCGACAAGGTGCCGAAGCAGCCAAGCACCAGAGGCACCAATGCACTGCTTCAAGCTAGTGATCGATCACTATGCTTCATGCTTAAAGACACCAACACCTTAAGAACCAGATGCCTCTAGGGACTATTGTGCCACTCCCTGAAAGATGTTCAAGATTTTTAATGTTACTGAAAAGGTCCCCTGGTTTTTATTCTCACTCCCCAACTCCTGTGTAGTCTTTGTTCAATATTTGCCCTCCTTCCCCTTACCCGTTTAATTCAGATTTTGCTTCTCCTTGGTTCTCACCTGGCTTCCATAGCAGCATGATTTCCCATTTGAGTTCTGTCCTTCTAATCCTGTTACCCATCCCACTGGCACTCTTGCCCCTCTTCTCTTACCTTTAAAGCCCCTTGCTTTTGTCTGCCCCCTCACCTTCTGCAGAAGCAGGGAACTTGCAAGCTTCATGCTCCATAAACACACAAGAAACCTCCTGCTTCACAACATCACATTGACCATAAGAAATGCCTCTTAATTTGAATGGAGGGCGACTTAATCTGTGTCAGGAATTACAGAAATCACCATGTGGCAAGATCAAAGCCCTAACAACAGTGATCACACACCTATTACTTCTCACCTACAAATACCTCATTGCCACGAACCAACTCACAAAGTACTCTGAAGAAGTTCTCTAGATTAAACAACTGACACATCAGTCTTCAAAATGTTGAGGACACTTCAGCAAACTCTTACTGAAGCTTAAAGGGTTTGAGCAGCAAATGGTGCTGGAAACCTGAAATCTGTGTACTTCAGGAGACCTAGCTCAGTCCCCCCAGAGTCTACTCACTTAATATTTTAAGACTCAGACCTGAGTATTTATTTTATGCAAAGCACACCAATCATATGTACTTCTAGTCTTACTCGGTTTGTGTCCTGAAGACAATTTGTTCTCACCCAGTTTGCTCACAGCTCACTGCTCTGCTTTTAGCCAGGGATTTACAGTGCATCTCCCCACAAAAAGCTGTTTTGTTTTTCATTTGGCCATGAAACAGCTTGTAAAATTTTGATTCCTAAAGCGATGACACCTGCCTTAACTAGATCCCTATTCTCCTCTATTCCCATGTATTGCTCCCTTTCAGACAGCAGAATTTCTAAACAGTTCAACCACTTTCTTTGCTATTTTAATTGATTTTTCTTTCCAATACCTCCCGCACGCAAAGATTTCTTAATTTTTCCCCCCTGAAATATTCACACGAGAAGAGAACATTAGATGTTAATCTAGCTACTTGATTTGTAGCAGTTCTCCAGTTCTCTACCCAACCATTTAAATACTGTCACTCATAATAGGGTGATATACTGTACTATAAACCCTTTTGCAAATGGTACGTCTTGGTATTTTTCTTCTGTGACAAAGAGTCTTATTAGTTATAAGGGGGAAAGAAATGTACTCGGTGCTCAGACTGACCTACAGAATCTGTTTCAACAGTTCCCCTCTCCTTTTTTAAAGAAAATCCAGGTCACTAAGCTCATATTGTTTCTTTATAGAGAACATTGGACAGTCTGATGGTCCCCAAAGTCCATAAGCTTTCTCTTAGTATGAAGCCCGAAATCACCTCCTCCTCATCACCCCATATCTGTGCACACGTGTCTCAGAGCATAGCAGCAACACTTCTTCTTCCTGGCAAATGCACTATAGCTTCCTATGTATAATTACAACTAATTACAGCTAAACTACCTGTAATTAGCCCTCTAATCTTACAAGCAGTGAACTGACATGGGAACTCACATCACTACTGCAAACATGCCCTGATTACTGTGATGGTCAGTGGATAACACCTTTAGCCAGAGATTGACCTGGATTTAGAGCCACAGAGGTGGGCTTCTCTCCTTGAACCCTTTGCCTAATGAGTGTGTGTCTTTAATGAGTTGGCACACAATGTATGACTCTCAAATGGCCCATGTGTCATTCCCAACACTTGAGTTGGACCTCCCTTACACTGCAGTGCAACAGCTTTTATCCTCAAAGCATATCCACCATCCACATTTACTTCTCAAATAGAAACCCAAGTTGAGCTTGCAGGTCCTTGGCACCTCCAGATTTACCTCAGCAAGAGGACAAGAGAGAAATCACCCTGGGCTATGGCAAGCACACGTGTCAGTAAGAGATAAAAAATACAATTAAGCAAAAGAATCGCTAGTAGTTGTTATCACCAGGTAGGATGTGACTACTCAGAAGTTATTTCATTTAAAGGTCTTCAGTTTCTTGAAGAAGGGTAGCACAGAAGCTGACACACCAGAGCTGCACTGCACCTTTCTTCTAGGCCCCCTTGGAAGTACTGAAAAGCCACAAGAAGGTCCCCCCAGAGTCTACTCTTCTCCCAAGAGCAACCCCATCTCTCTCAGCCTGGCCTCACAGCAGAGGGGTTCCAGCCCTCAGATCATTGCTGTGGCCTCTTCTGGCCCCGCTCCAACAGGTCCATGTCTCTCCTGTGCTGAGGACTCCAGAGCTGGACCCAGCACTGCAGGGGGATCTCAAATTTACATTAGCCTGAGTTCACCTGCCATTCTTATTTATTTTACCACATTGCACTTGTTGTCATGGTTATTTTAAATAGGGATGAGGATACACTTCCTACAGCAGACACATAGCACTGGCAAGAGATGGCACCCAGTGCTCCATCAAGAATTTATAATCAATAGTAAACACGAAGGAACAAGGGAAACCTGGTATGTGCAAGTAGTTGGGATACTCCAAGATGATGTGGCTTCCATCAAGTGACTCACATCTTTACAAGTCAAACCTCATTTCATTTAGTCACCAGCTCCAGTCCTTGTCCCCTTCCTGACGTGCATCTCTATACTGGTGTGTCAGCTTTACCCTAGGGATGACTAACATGATCCTGGTGGGTCTGCTTGTGCTTCCAACACTATCACCAGCACTAGAGCTGGACAAAGCTCAGTCCTGCTCCCGGCCAGCTCAGACCATGGCCTGGCTTTAGCATTTGCTTGTGATCTCACAGCCCATTTTCAATCCCCACCACAGCTTCCAGCCAAATGCGCTTGGATCAACTCTCAATTAACATGTGGTGAGGCAGTATTAAAATGCTTTGCTGAAATCCAAATATTTTACATCTGCTATGTTTGCTTCATGTACTTATTTTGAAATTCCATCAAAAAAGCAATCAAGTTTTTCTGGCAAGTTTTAGCCTATATAAAGCACTCTGTGCACTCCTCATGGTTATATTAAGCTGCTCAGGAAACCAAAATCCTGCAGCTGTTTGAGTTACTTTGGTCTCCTTAACACTGGTTACAAGGCTCATTTCAAGCCTTACAGCTCTAGGACAACTGCAAGTGAAATAGATCCACATAATCTAATCATATCACTCATCTCCAATTCATCATAATGTGAAGGATGCTTTAGAATAAACATGACATTCAGATTTTTCTCCTTGCTCTAACTCATACAAAATACACAAAGATTTCATTCTGGTTTTTAAGAATTGTGCTACTGAATTATTCCCGTTAAATTCAAAATATTTAAGTGCCAACATCTGGCCTATCGCTGAGGCTGCTCTAAAGATGTGTTGATAATTACTGCAGTCGGGATGATTCTGAATAATAAAGGTAAGATTAGGAAAAACAGGATTTTAACAAAAGTGCACGGACTTCCATAGTGGGTATTTTGAAGATTGATAACAAAGGAGTTATAGTCAGAGCACCTACCTTTCAAAGACCTCCTTTCCCCTCCCCAAGCAATATTCCTTCTTCATGCCATTTGCTATTTTTAATTTGTTGTTGCTACTTATACTCTGGATAAATGTGTTGAATACTAACAGTGCTATTTTTTAATTAAAAAAATCTCACCCCCAAAATAAAATAAGAAACAAGGGATATTGGACCAACACCCCTGATTCAGATTCACATGTGATTACCACCCAATTAAAAGGTAGCAAAAGAATTATGAGAATCTATCAAATGCCCAAAGTTTGCCTCATTCAAAAAATTAGGCTAAAGGGCTTTAAAAGCGTGCTGTTCAGTTTACTCTTTTGATTGCTTTACCACTATGTAAATCAATTTGTTAATGTTCCTTACAAAATGCATGAGCCAGTTATACTGACAAACACACAAAGCTCATTCGTAATTAGCAGTTAATTAGTACGAAGGAACAGATGCTGTTAGAGTTTCAGCAGGCGAACAGGTTCTGTAAACAATGCTTATAAATCTAAATGAATTTATTAACCACAATGCAACTGTCAACATTTTGCTGGCAACCATACAAATATGGTGGAATCCCCCAAACATCTTTACAACATATTAATAATCATTGTGTCAACTGGAGTCTATCAGGCAGTCTCACTTGCTAACTGTCATAAGCTTCCTACTTAATCTTGTTATGTCACTTCTCATGCCCTAATTCCTCATGCCCCCAGAGGAAGAGCTCCAGCCACCAAAGTTGGCCCAGATGCACACGGACTCACCTCCAATACCCAGTGGCCCCCTCAAAACAAAGGTGTTTTTGCACAAAGAATGTTTGGTTTGCATCAATATCTTGAACAAGCTTCCAATCAGCAGCACACACAGTTCTGCAGGCACCTCTCAGGCCATGAAGAGCTTGTTGTCCTTTTCTTTACAACCATTACTGCTTGAGATCACAACTATGAAGGCATCTCCAGATCTCATCCACTAAAAAGAACTAAAGGTCAATTATTCCCACTCTCCATTTATAAAATCAAGCACTCAATAAGCCACTGAGTAACTCTGCAGGTTTTTTTTTTTGTTTAATTATCTGGGTAGATGTGGATAGCTCAAATAAAAAGAATGCTTCTTGCTGCACCTACAAAAGCAGTATCTAGACAAAACCACCATGAGTCAAAGGCTTTTGGCCAGGCGCCAGTTTAGCCTGAGGGTAACAGTGAAGATACCTCAGTGACCTCACTGCTGTCAATCTCTGCATGGCACACTGGGATGCCACCTTGATATATGACACCATTTCAGCACTGGAAAATTCTAATAAATTTTTTAAAGTCATATTATGACTTTCTTTATTGATGTTCTCTTTTATACCTACATTGCTTTCATTATTCCCTCCTCCTCCTCCCAAAAGTACTCTGACATCTCCATGTTCTATACATGGATTTGCAAGTACACCAGCCCACAGAGGAGGATGAGAACACCCCAGGTGTATTAAGCTCTCCAAAGCTTCACAGGAGAGACTTCTTGTCTTGTTTCCTACAGTCTCCAGTCCCATGGCTACATGGACACAGGGATCAAAGATACAGATGTTGGGGGACCCATTCTCTGCTGGCACCAAGCACCAGGCAAATGAAGATGAGGATGTTCATGGTAGAGCCTCAGAAAAAAACCCAAACACTCTCTTCTCTTATGAACACAGCACTGGAAAGCAGATCTTTGACTGATTTTTCCTAAAGAGCAGCATCTGCTCCTTTTATATAGTCAGGAGGATTTTTCTGCATCTCTAAAAAAAAATTAATTTTTTATGTAAAAGAGGCTCCTGCCTGACTCTTTGTAGAGGTTGACAGGTCTGGCGTTCTCCTCCTCTCTATTTCCATTCTCTTCCCAGTTTCTCAAAGGATGCTTAACCCCATCAACACCATATTCCAAACAGAAGCTGGAATATCTCCCTTGGAATCTTAACAAGGTGCAAGAGCTATAATCACAGCTGATGTGTCAGTCAGAAAAGCACTGGCTACTACTCAACCCCAGAAGTTTTACCTCTTTTAAATAAGTAAGAATGTTACATTCAGATAGGACTAAGAAACAAAAAGAAAGAGGATGAAGTGTAGCAGCAATTCCTGGCAATCATAAGCAATCTACGGCATTACTATGGATATCAAAACGTTAAGCATGTACAAAGTTTTAATATTTTTCTGAAATTAATTATATTGTTACCTTCTATCTTGCCCTAAAAGGCAGGGTTCTCCTTTTGCTCACTCAGCACCCATATCAGACAAATGGAATACTACTTTTTAAATTCTGTGCCCCCCACCAAAATCAACACTAACAAACATTTAAATACTTTCCTTAAGAAAAAAATCCGTAAAAAAATAAGAATACTGTGTTGGGTATCATGCATTTCTGATCTGGGAAGCGTTCTGAAGTGAGTCACCCTGAAATCAAACTGGTTAATTCAATCATAAACCAGCAGCTTCTGTCTGGTATGAGGACCAGTGGCTCCCATTAGCTTCAGGTCACAGTCACAGGCAGTCAAAAAATGATAGAAAGTTACTTTCTCCGAAAAGTTTATTAATAATATCTCATTTATAGATCCTTAAGTACACCTGTGGAGCAGCCACAGACTGCTCACTTTGGTCTTAGTACACTTGGGACTACGTTTGCAGGCATTTATATAAAAGAAGGGATGATTTATATGGTGAGACAGAAAACTCATTTTAGGGACTGTCAAATATTAGGAGACTTAAAAGAAACACAGTAAAAATTCAATCCTTATAAGCCAAAGAGCAAAATTTGAGCTTTCTCTTGCAGCCTTCAGACATCTCAGGAAGGCAAACCAGTAGGAAGCAGCTGACTCAGTTGGACAAGCTGACAGATAGGGAAGAAAGAGGAATTGCTGAGATGCTGAGGTTCTTCCCAGCTCACTGCCTGCTTTGGCTAGGGGCCTGTGCTGCTGGCTCCTTTCTTCCTCAGGCCAACAAACTCGGCAATATCCCCTCAGCATACCTTCATCATCTGTTTGCTCTTCTCCATCTCAAATAAGAAACATATCTTCATCTTTTATTCTTCATCTGTTTGCTCTTTGCCATCTCAAATCAGCTAAGGGGGAACACACCAGTGAGACAGAGCTCAGCAAGCTGCCCCCCAACAAGAAGCTCCTTCAACGGGCCCAAACAGGAACTCTCCTTCACAGGAACTCTCCTCAAACTGATCAGCTTCTTGGTGTCTTCTCACAAACTGGTTGGTTCCTGGTTGATATAGCTCTAGCCTCGCCCACCACCCCAACCATGATCACCTGGGGGAAGGCAGGGCCTCACACAGGTGGGCCAGGTTCTGTTTCTGGGGCCTGAAACCACTTGAGGAACAAGACACCCTGCTGGGTTGTGACTCATCCATAGGTCAACTCCAATTCAGGACCCACAGCCCAGCACTTCAGGGCCAGGAGGGACCATTCCCTTGGATGGGCAGGTACAAACCTTCACCTCAGGTAGGAGAGGGGGTCAGAGGCCTGGAGCTCACAGGGTTGTGCTCAACAGAGCAGCACACAGAGCAGAATCACGTGGCATCCTCACCTCCTCCCACCACTTGGGTAGTGGAGAGGTACAAACTAAAGCAAGCTTCCTGAAACTGCAGAAAAGGTCCATTAAACCCAGGAACTTCCTAATGCTATTTTATTCCAAACACTTTTCTTAGGACGGTATCTGAAAACCATCACCAGCCAACCACACAAAAGCAGCTTTCGCAGGCAAATGGAACATTATTCCAGGCAGGTACGTGTGGCTGGAGCTGCTCCTCTGATGTAAGGGCACATTTGATCTAATTGGAAAAAATATTTCAAGTGCACTGGGAATAGTCACTGTTAACTGAATGCAACAACGAAAAAGGAAAAAAGAGCATGCAGACCCGAGGGAATTACCAAATCAATTAACAACTAATTCAGGAACTAATTTCTGTATTGCCTCTTAGCACAAAACTGTATCTTTAATTTCTCCTGCAATAAGCATCACCATGATAGTCCTAACACACTCTGACGCTTTAAATGAGTTTACAAGTATCTCTTTTTGATTGGCTATATAACATTATTTCTTCACAGTTCAATGCAACCACAGCCAAGTGCGCTGAAATATTTAATTATACCGGTAGCTACCAGTTAACAATTTCCAGAACCACAGTGAGCACAAAACACTTTATAACTAGTCATCAGCTAATTAAAACCACAGCAAAATGTGTATGTTCCGATTATAAACAATTGCGGAGGAATTACACAGAAGATTTCAGCACTAAGAGTATTTGGCTAAACCCCACCCCCTTGTGTTTGTACAAGCAGAGCTGGATGCTGATTACTGTGATTAGAGACAAGTGTGACAAAGGAAATCACACCTCATGCTAGAGAGAAAAACAAAACCATCTCATCTGCCAGTTCCTTGCAAATCACATCATTTCTGAGTTTGGAAAAGTCACTCTCCAGAGACACCGACACTGGCTTGAGAACAACTATAGAGAAGCCCAACCTGAGCATCACCAAACAAAAACCAAAGCAGTGGTAGTTTTGGTGAATGCTTTGATGTAGGAGATGGAGCAGAAGCAGCATCACAGAGGTCTGGGTGTGTGTCAGTGAAATGGGAGCTTTGGTGCTGGAGCTCTGCAGGTAGCACCTGCGTAGAAAGGTGTGTTAGACACAGAAGACACACCTATAACAAAGGCAAGTAAATCCTTAAGTTGTGTGCACCCTCCAGACAGAATCATGGAATCACAGAATAGTATTGGTTGGAAGAGAAATCAAGCCTCTTGATTATGAGATCAGCAAGCCCGACCATTAACCCAGCCCTGCCAAGGCCACACTAAACCATGTCCATCAGCACCACATCTACACAGCTTTTCAATCCCTCCAGGGATGGGGACCCCAACACTGCACTGGGAAGCCTGGGCCAGGCCTTGACAACCCATCTGGGGAAGAAGTTTCTCCTAATGTCCAATCTAAACCTCCCCTGGCATAACTTGAGGCCATTCCCTCTTGTCCTATCGCTTGTTCCTTGGAAGAAGAGACTAAGCCCCACCTGGATCCTGCCTCTTTTCAGGGAGTTGTTGAGAGCAAGAAGATCTCCCCTGAGCCTCCTTTTCCCCAGGCTAAACAACCCCAGGTCTCTCAGCTGCTCCTCTTAAGATGTTTGCTGCCACTCTTTTGAAATTCTTTTGGTCATTACATGCATTATCCATTTTTATTTCAAAATGTAGCCTGATTTTGACTGCTGACCAAAGAGAGAAGCCACTGGACGAGCCACAGTGCTCAGTGGTGGGTTGCAGGACCTGCTACCACACTGGCTGCACCATCATGTGTCCATCCTGCTCGTGCTATACTGCTTTCTTTCACCCTGTCAAGTCGTATGAATTAAGCAACAATAGATGCCAAGTTGGTTGCTTATGTGCCCTCTCTCTTTTGGTAGACTCCAAATAAACATTTATGTTCAGGGAACCTGCTGCAAAAAGCATTTGTTGTTTGTGTTGGTGGCAGGTCTCAGGTCTGACACTTGCCTGGAGCACCACAGAGCTCTTCTGCTCGCGAGGACGACTAAGGACATCAGTGTGACTGACTAGATGTGGCAGACAACCTCTTTTCAGAACCTATTTCCAAGACACTGCCCTGCTTGCTGAAATGCTCTAACAGCTGTACAGACAGCCCTGGGTATTTGGGGGGAAAACCAGGTTTCAGGTGTGATGTTCTTTCTGGTTCAATGGGAAGGCCCCAGATAACACAGCACCGTGTGAAGAACTGTGTGACTGGTGCCATTCACAGAAATGTCCCTGGCTAGAGGTAAAAATGAACAAAGAAAAAGAAGGTGAGGAAGAGGAAAAGCTCTAGTCAAGCAGAGGCAGGACTGACCTGGAACTGAAGAGAAGAAGGAGGCCGAGCAGCACAGAGCAGTGGGCAGGCAGGGGGTTAGATAACACGGGGCAAAGTCCATTAAAATCCAAATTCAGCTTTAAAAACCTCTTTTTTGAAGTTAAGCAATGCAGACTCATAAGGAATAAGCACATTACGGTTCCACCTATTCGGGCTAAAAGGTTACAAACAGACAACTGTGGAAGTTTGGTGATCAGAAAAATAAGGGCAGAAATGCAAATGGGACAGCCAAAGTAAGGAAACTAAGCCTGACAAAAAACCAAAGTTTGAGCTAAACTCCATTGAAATCCTCTTGTTCCATTTGAAAGGCACTTCTTGCAGTCCTCAAGCCAGGGATGCTTGTGCTGGAGCTGCCAATCTAAGCAAGGAGAGCCCAGGTGAGACTGGGCTGGAAAAAATAATCACTGAGAAATAAAGCAATTCCCAATTTCCCAGAGATTGTTTCCACAGAGCGGCACACAGACGATGTATTAAAAGAATTCACTAGGAAAAAAACCTTAATTAAATAAAAGTCCCATATTTTGGCTTTAAGTACATCTTAAAAATAGCACAGATTTTTCCCTGAATAGGAAAGTTTTTGACAAATTGCTTCAGTTCCATTCTTCTAAGGACACTTGGGAAAGGACTGAAAATTGACAACGCAACAGCCAAGGCTTGAAACAAAAAAAGTTAACAGGAAATTCTCGGGAGTATGTGATTCCATTTAAAAGTTACTTAAAAAGAAATATTGCTGACAAGGGATCATAAGTTGCAACTCGACTTCTCAAATATTTCTGGAACTGCTGAACCAAAGCAACATTTCTTTCCATGCAAAGTTTGACCATTTGTTGAAAGCATTTTCAAATGAACTTTGCCAAGCTGAATGGTTTTTTTTTTAAAATAAATTTCAGATGTATGTTGTGAACTTCTAGTTTTGTTTATACTCATCTAAAGGAACAAACGCAACTTCTGCAGCCAGGAACCAAACTCCTGTGAGAAGCAAATCAATGATGCCACCTTAATTTGCTGATAAAGCCTCTACCTTAGGCCTGACCTAAAAAATATTTCTCGTTTTTAGTTCAGAGTTCAAAAAAAAGGGACAAAATACCTAATTTCATGAAGATTACTTTAACATACTTAAACACGCCAAGCTAGTAGGCAAAGAAGGTCATCTGAAATACCACCTAAAAGTAGAGCCCGAATAAGAAATGAGACTTTCCCCATTAATGCAGCCATTTGCAGACTGAGAGAAGCAAATGGATTCTGAAGTTCACCTTTGCAAGTCATGGATGGCAAATTTTTCACTCTGTCATCAGTGTAACATTAACCATTAGAACATTTATTTTTAATCTGGACTTCCGAGTTTACTATTCCTAAATGATGCAGGAATTTGGGGGGCCCAAGAGGTGCAGCACCTCCCAGGGTAAGCCAAGGGTTGAGGCAACCTGCCAAAATCTGTTTTGACCAGTTTTGGGTAGAAGCACAGTCAAGGTTATATAGTTGGGTGATATAATAATATGAACATCTGTGATGAAGTTGAAATGGTAAATAGAAGGAGGTCTGAAAGCAGAAAGCCAAGGCCAGCTCTTACGTATTTATTTACACCCTAATCTGGGGGGGATGGGGGCAGGAGAGAAAAAAAATTAAAAAAAAAAAAAAAAAAAAAAAAAAAAAGAAAGAGCACACAGCTGCCATCCCAAAACCAGACCTCCCATCTGCCACCCACGATTTGCATGTCACCTTCTCCAGGCTCATTTGTACTTCATTAACTGCCATTGACTTAACAAGATTTATGCAAATGACACCATAGGAGCTCGCTAACTCCCACTGCAATCAAGTGATTATGTATGTACAATTCTCCACAGCAATGAAAAATTAATACATGACAAGCCCCCTCACCGCTGAGCTGAGCTGCTTGCTTTTATTTTTCTTGTTGTGCCTTTTTTTTTTGGTGCTTTGAATATGCCCTACTGATAAAGATTTCACCAGACCGCAGAAAACAAAGTGATCTTCCCAAAACACAACAAAACCCCAACCATCCTAGGAAGTATGTCACCCTATCCTATGCAGCCTAACATATGCTTGGATATAGTCACTCAGGAACAAGTCTTCATTTTCAGAATAAATGAGTTTGAAGTGAGGATACTCCAAACAGCAAGCCTGAGTTTGCTTAAGTGTGGTATTGGCAACGTTACAGAGATGGCTTAAATATTTTGAGCTTAAGTGTCTTTTTCCACAGTACAGAACTTTCCGTGGATTTTAACTTTGTTCCAGACATTTTCTGACTCCATTTGATTAGTAGAAGATATTTATATAGCACACAAGCAAGATTTTTTTCTTCTTCCTGGAAAATTATAGCATTTGCAGTTCTCAAAGGATGCCCAAGCATAGGATTTAAGGCACATGGACACCACTATGAGAGCAGAAGGTGGTTGTACCTCACTGGGAAATTGGCCTTGCCAAAATTTCACTCTCCTTACAGTATTTGGGCAGAAGTTAGTAGCCACGTTTCAAAAACACACCTGCTTTTCACTGCCTACTTTTAGGGTTTCTGCTGGGAGCAAGAAGGTTCCTCAGAACAGTTTTAATGGCTTAGCCCAATAAAACCATATTTAGCACTGCAGTGAAAAGGGATTTGGAACATTTAGAGAGGACGGAAAGAAGAATATTAACTCATTTCGACCAGCTTGCTTTGAGTTCAGGAAAAAGCCCTGAGGGAGCCAGGTATTGCCTTGGAAGGAAACAGGCCATTTACAGTTCTGCCTATTTTCCCCCAATCCTCAGGCATTCAGGGACTGAGACCAGAAATTCAGAAGCAGGTTGCAACTCTTGGCTTCTTCTGACCACAAACCACACCAGACTCTAGTGGCTGCACAGGCTGGTGCCCACGTCCCAGAAAGGCTGTAACAGGGAATTACAAGCAACTCCTTGTGCCAGCACAGCTCACTTCATAAGACATGTATGTGCATTTAGAGAGAAACCAGGAGAAATTAAATGCCCCTACAAAAACCCCCATGTCTCTACTGGTTCAGACTGTCTCCAAATATACAGAAGCATCCCTTTGATGGCAGGCATCAACCATGGCTACGTTGGTTCAACAGCAGCAGTACAGGCCTGAGCTATGAAAAATCCCTGTAGCTGAGATGAACGACAAAGGCCTGGTCAATATTTTCTACACTTCCTAGAGAGCTGATTATTTCATACATTTTTTCTGTGCTCACCCCACCACACCCAAACATACTCAACTAATATGAGCTTTTCCTCCCCTCTTTCATGTGCCCCTCCGAGTGCTGGAAGAAACTTCTTTTTTTTTTTTCTAAAAACCAGAACATTTCCAATCTCAAATTTACTTGCTTTGGTTTTGTTTGTTTGTTGTTTTNATTGGTTTTTTTTTTTAAGTTGGGATTTTTGGGAGACCCTGGGTAGGTAAGAACAACCCACAGGCACCACAAAATACACTGGACGACCAAGCCATTGGCTTAAACATCTGAATAGTAGGACTTCTGCCTTGTAACAGTCCTTTTATATATATATATAAATATATATAAATATATATAAAATATATATATATATATTGCTGGCATGCATGTTAAGAGTAAGAACCCCCCGAAAACAAAACAAAGTACTGACAACAGATATTAAAAGGGCCTTGTCACAACATGCTTTTGAAGATGTCCCAAAGACGTAAGAGAATAGTATGGGCATGAAGCTGGCAAAAGCATCTGCCTCAAATTTTGCTTAAAACAGTTAGAGGACACTTAACATAACTGCAGGTTACTCCTGGTAGTAGCACGGGGTAGTGTGGCAAAGTGACTTTCAGGACAAACACTGGAAAATACGGTGACAAAAAGATCAAAAGGAAAAGCCTTTTAATGATATAAGAAGACAGCAGCTCTCCATCAATAGTTTGAATCCTACAATCTGCATTTAGCTTTCTGAAAACACATTTCTCCTATTCCCTGACCGTTTGTCACAGAAATGTATCCTGATGGAAGGGGCTTCTCAGTGTAAGACACACATCAGCATGACTTACCAAAGTTTTTAGCTCAGTAAGTTCCTTTTCACATCCCTCTGTTTTATTCACAGTTAATAAATAAGAGGGACACCATCTTTTCTAGCAAAGATTTCTACTGCCTTGCAGAAATGTCCACATATCTGGCACCTATAGAGCCCACCAGGAATGCAGCTGCATCAGCAATTTAACTTGATGCCATTTCACTGATATCATCTCCCCATCTCCTCTCCTGCCAGGGGAGGTTTAGGTTGGACATTAGGAAAAATGTCTTCCCCAAAAGGGTTGTCAAGGCCTGGCCCAGGCTGCCCAGGGCACTGGTGGAGTCCCCATCCCTGGAGGGGTTTAAAAGCCGGGTAGCTGTGATGCTGAGGGACATGGTTTAGTGGTGACCTGGCAGCGCTGGGTTAACGGTTGGACTTGATCATCTTAAAGGTCTCTTCCAACCAAAACAATTCTATGATTTAAATAGAACAGGTCAAACTTGAGGAGCCTTTTCTGCTTGAAACGTAGTTTGTAGCCAAAGACCTCTTCAAACTAGTGTACGTTTTTAAGCAGTAATGAAACATTGTCAGTATGAATGCACACTGTATATCAATTTTTAATAAAAAAGGTATTTTTTCCTACTCCACCTTCTTTACTTTGATTGCTAGATGGTGCTGGTCTCCTACCCATTACTCAAGACTGTCTGTCCATAATATAGAAAAACTATCAACTCCCAAATCCGTTCTCTTGACATCTGATGTGAAATACCCCCAAAGAGCAGCCATCCTACAGCACTACAGACCATACAAGCTCCCTCCTCCTCACACCCTCCCAACCCCCCGATGAATTGGCTGTATCTGCCAACTCCAGACCTGCTCAAGTATTTGCTGATAATTGCTTGTACGTGACAAAATGANAAAAGGTCTCCCCAGAGCCTTCTCTTCTCCAGGCTGAACAAGCCCAACTCTCTCAGCCTGGCCTCACAGCAGAGGGGTTCCAGCTCTCTTGTTGTTTAGCGGGTTTTGTTTTGATTGGTTTTTTTTTTTAAGTTGGGATTTTTGGGAGACCCTGGGTAGGTAAGAACAACCCACAGGCACCACAAAATACACTGGACGACCAAGCCATTGGCTTAAACATCTGAATAGTAGGACTTCTGCCTTGTAACAGTCCTTTTATATATATATATAAATATATATAAATATATATAAAATATATATATATATATTGCTGGCATGCATGTTAAGAGTAAGAACCCCCAGAAAACAAAACAAAGTACTGACAACAGATATTAAAAGGGCCTTGTCACAACATGCTTTTGAAGATGTCCCAAAGACGTAAGAGAATAGTATGGGCATGAAGCTGGCAAAAGCATCTGCCTCAAATTTTGCTTAAAACAGTTAGAGGACACTTAACATAACTGCAGGTTACTCCTGGTAGTAGCACGGGGTAGTGTGGCAAAGTGACTTTCAGGACAAACACTGGAAAATACGGTGACAAAAAGATCAAAAGGAAAAGCCTTTTAATGATATAAGAAGACAGCAGCTCTCCATCAATAGTTTGAATCCTACAATCTGCATTTAGCTTTCTGAAAACACATTTCTCCTATTCCCTGACCGTTTGTCACAGAAATGTATCCTGATGGAAGGGGCTTCTCAGTGTAAGACACACATCAGCACGACTTACCAAAGTTTTTAGCTCAGTAAGTTCCTTTTCACATCCCTCTGTTTTATTCACAGTTAATAAATAAGAGGGACACCATCTTTTCTAGCAAAGATTTCTACTGCCTTGCAGAAATGTCCACATATCTGGCACCTATAGAGCCCACCAGGAATGCAGCTGCATCAGCAATTTAACTTGATGCCATTTCACTGATATCATCTCCCCATCTCCTCTCCTGCCAGGGGAGGTTTAGGTTGGACATTAGGAAAAATGTCTTCCCCAAAAGGGTTGTCAAGGCCTGGCCCAGGCTGCCCAGGGCACTGGTGGAGTCCCCATCCCTGGAGGGGTTTAAAAGCCGGGTAGCTGTGATGCTGAGGGACATGGTTTAGTGGTGACCTGGCAGCGCTGGGTTAACGGTTGGACTTGATCATCTTAAAGGTCTCTTCCAACCAAAACAATTCTATGATTTAAATAGAACAGGTCAAACTTGAGGAGCCTTTTCTGCTTGAAACGTAGTTTGTAGCCAAAGACCTCTTCAAACTAGTGTACGTTTTTAAGCAGTAATGAAACATTGTCAGTATGAATGCACACTGTATATCAATTTTTAATAAAAAAGGTATTTTTTCCTACTCCACCTTCTTTACTTTGATTGCTAGATGGTGCTGGTCTCCTACCCATTACTCAAGACTGTCTGTCCATAATATAGAAAAACTATCAACTCCCAAATCCGTTCTCTTGACATCTGATGTGAAATACCCCCAAAGAGCAGCCATCCTACAGCACTACAGACCATACAAGCTCCCTCCTCCTCACACCCTCCCAACCCCCCGATGAATTGGCTGTATCTGCCAACTCCAGACCTGCTCAAGTATTTGCTGATAATTGCTTGTACGTGACAAAATGAAATTACCATAATTGGGATTAATAACAAAAAGTACACGTCCCCAAAAGATGGGTCACACTCAAGAACACAAGTAGGGGTCGTAAGGAGAATTTTCAAATACAGAAATTCAAGGGATTGTAGGGGGATATTTCATCACCACATGTATAGTGCAAGCACACTTAAAATGCTTCTCTTACAATAAAAATTCACTTGTATGAAGAATAATCAAATTAATTTATCCGACAGTATTTTAGCAAAGAACAAAGTACGCCTTGAATAAATATTGAAAAGTGTGTTCCTCACTTTTTCATTCTCAGCTGCATTCACAGGCACTTTTGTTTAATTAGCATTGCCCAAAAGAATTCCAGCCAGCCTAACCCATCTCGTACCACACAAAAGCTGTAGAGGGAAAAAAAAAAAAAATCGTAGCTTGTTTTAAATGCCTGGAATCTCCTCCCCTGAATGCAGAGCCAAATAGTGAGCTGAGCTGGTTTCAAACTGCTCTTCTGAATTGCAGTGTGTTTGATTAAAATTTGTCTACTAGAGATGTACAGACACAACAGCGCTTTTGCTGCCTGATGGGTCCCAAAAGGTCTTTTTAACTGCCTTCAAGAAAAAAAATCTGCAAATAGTTAAGGGTACAAAATCATCACCCCCTTACTTCCAAACAAGAAAAAAAACCCCAAACCAACCCATGAATTCCCTGAAGCACATGAACCCAGCTCCAAACAGGAGACCCAGGGCTACTTGGCAAGATGAAGCACGGCCTGAGGAAAGATTACAAGAGGCAAGTGACCCTCTGGAAGGGTGGGAAAGCCACCAAAAGAAACGAGAAACAACCACGTGGGAAGCAAATAAGCTGCTTTCCCTCAGCACTTCTGCTCTCTCCAGCACAGTGACTCACACGAAGGTAAATACCTGCAAACGCTACTGCAGCAACTACTTGTAAAGCATCCTGAGCAAACGCTGAGCGTGGAGTCCTCTCAATGCCTGAATCCAGAGCAATTTAATTTGAGAAAGTAAATTATCTCATTCACCCAAATACTTTGCATCAGATGCCGGCGTCGCTTTTGCCTTTCATAGGAGTGTTCACAGCTACAATTTAGCATCGAGTTTGCGGGCTAATGAAAGTGCATCTAGGCTAGTAAAACAGACCAAAACAAATCCTTGAATTCAAGTCCTGTTGTGTAATGAGGAAGTTTAATTAAGGCCACCCATTACAGCTGTAAACGTTCTCTTATATAATAAGGTCTAAATGAAACTGAACCTAATCAAAGTTACAATTCCTTCATTAGCAAATTACAAACAAGAGCGCGCAGCTGACACACCGGCTCTGATTATCACAACTAATTGCCTCGTTGTTACGAACCAGCCTGAAACTGTGTTCAGATGTCCGTCTGCAGTAGCAAATTAGGGCCACATCAGGCTATTTCTGCCATCACAAGGGGCTCTTGTAGAGCGATCTGATTTACCCTGCCGACTGGCAGCACACGGCCCAATCAAAGCCCCCGCTACAAAGGCAGCTTTGAAGCCAGCACAGCCTAGAAACCCGCTCCATATGCAGGCCGGCAGACTGCACTTCATTAGGCCTGTTGTCACATTTTCCCTCTTCTTATTCTAATGATCCTATTTTAATACACATAGGAACCTCTCCTAATTGATGTCAAGTGAGTGACTTCCACATTCATCACCGGAGCACATCAAACACGTCTTGGCCCACGGGCCGCCATCAGAGTGCTTAAGACCCGAGGTGTGTCTCCAACTATGGAAAGCCAAAAAAAAAAAAGGAAATAAAAAAAAAAAAGTATTTCGGCATTACCTGTTTAATTGGGATTGCACGACCGCTTCCAATGCTATCTGTTCTGCTCTCCAGGACCTTCTTCTCTTTGTCTGGGTCACTCCCTTTCCGAGACTGCAAAGCAAAAAGAAAGTTTGTGTTCCATTAAATGTAGCTCTTCACACAGAGGATGCTTTTTTTTTTTCCCCTCTTTTTTTTAAAAAGCAATTAAAACCCCCATATTTTGACACATAAATAGAGACTCAAAGGCTGTGGGTTAGAATCTATAAAAGTGCACAACTGTCCCAAAATCTGAATAATGAAAGATCACCTCTAATTTTCAACCATCCACTTGTTTGAAATGGCGTTTGGGTTTAAAGAGTTAGAGTTTCACTGCCTGAAGACCCAGCAGATCAGAGGACACGTTTCTGAAGTCTCCAATAGTAGCTCCAAAGAGGAATGAAGGTTCCAGCTTCTCATTAAAAAAAAATAATCTGATATATACATGCATACCTCTAACTTATATCTGTGTGGCTTTTAGAAATGTTATCAACTACTTCAAAATGTGATTCTATGATCCTGGTTTTGATCACCTTGACTTTAAGTTTTTTATTTTTTGGATGGTTAGAAAGTTGGAATTGCAAGGAAAGGTTTGATGCTGAAAAAAGTTATCTGAACACAGTGAAGAAAAATCAGCATGAGGAAAATGTAACCAATGTTGAAAACCTGAATTACCTGATCTTGGCTTTCTCTAACGCTAGAACTGCCCTGGGAGTAAAGCTCATGGTGCTCTCTTCCTGACTTTATCAAGTTATATGGGAATTTTAAGAAGTTATTCAGATTCCAGTCCAGTATTGTGAAAGAAGGCACAAGCACAATGATTGTGACAGATTTATTTTATTACAAAAAGAAGACCTGAGAGTCATCCTCCTTAATAACTGAACTGACAAGTGACAACTTCACTCCATTACTTTTCAATGGGAACATTACTCACACTATATCGAAAACGGGAAAACATTTTCACGTGCTTTTCAAATCAGAGATGATATATGAAACGAATACATTTGCCATGTCCAGTACCACAATGGGAAGTTAATGAAAACCAGAGCCACACAAGATCCTGCTTTTCCTTTTTTCCAGCAGAAAGAGATGTTTGGAATATGCTGAAATTAGTTGAACAATCAGGACTACGGACAGCCAATACCCATTATTTTCCATATTATCCCAAAGGGTGGAATGAAGGAAAAAATCCCCAAAGCTGTTGCCCTTGGGCGCAAGAGGAGGGAAGGGGAGGGAGAAAACCCCCGGAGGAGGACTTGGAGTAACACCATTCTAAGCAACACATTTACCCAGCAGGGATCCCGTGCTGCTCTCCGCTCCGCCGGGAACGGGCTCCTATCACTAGTTACTATGGTTCGGGGCAATGGAATGACGTGCCGGGGAATTAAACAAAGAATAAATGAAAGAAAGCAAAACAAGTGGGAGGGATGAAATCCAGCGTTCAGGATAACTATTGTTCCTCGTCCTTCAAGACAGATTTCTGAATCTGAAAGTGCCACTTCCCCATAATACAAGGCAAAACAAAGCTTCAATGGCGCAAAGCGCCCGTAAGTGACATCTTAAAGAAAGCCAGTGAAGGTAGCCAAATCCTTGGGAGGGAAGTTGTCAACTTGAATGTTTCTTTTTTTATTTGGCCTTTTTAAAGCCAGCATCCTGCCTCTGAAAAGAGAGCTAAATATCTACGTGCTGGTTTTCCTTTTTGCTTTCAAATCATCACGTCTCCCACTCCGTAAAAGTAGCTGCGTCTGGAAATAATACATTGCACATAGAAGGGAAATATCTATATGCAAAATATTGTCAAATGCCAAAAGTATAGAAATGTTGGAATTTCTGTTAGGCAAATGCTATTCTAGCTGCTTGTAATCACAGAATAAATGAAATTTTCAAGGGGAGAATCTTAGCAGGCTCTGCTATTTAGAAAGACAAATTGTGCGGTGAAATGGAGACATATTCCCATCTTTTATGCTTTTGTACCTGTGACACACACAATGCATCTTATATCCTATCGTGTAAAAAAAAAAAAAAAGACTCTAAACAATCCTGGATCACCATTTGCTAGGACTTTTCCTGATGTCACATCCACACGTTAAGTCATTCTATTTAAAACTTCATACAGGAGAATGAGAAAAAGTCAAAAAAATTTAAAATACCTGCACAAATATAATTTGACTCATTTCCCCTTTGCACTGGAAGTCAAATGCAGACTTAGGTGAACCTAAAACCTTATCCAAGTTAGGGCTGACTCCGAGAGGGGTCCAGCACCCGAGGGTGGGCACAACCAGCACCCAGGGCCAGCCGTCCAGAGAGCCCCAAGAGTAAGAGCACTGATCTTTAGTAGTAGATACTGACTCAGCGAGTTCATTTTAACTTTTAAAAAAGGTCTTGCTTGCAATTATGCACAGATGTGAGACAGGGAACACGGAAAATGGGAAAGGAGATTGCATCTTACTGCACCAGAAGTTTGTTCATCCCATATGGGACTGGATACGTAGCTACGATCAGCTCTCAGCTGAAGTGGACACCTCACATGCAGCTTAAATCCCAACCTGAGCTATTATTTAGTTGTCCCTGTCAATACACTGCACAAAACAAAGGACATTTACCCTTCTGCTCCTATTTCATCTATTGTATCACCCCAGATGAAAGTGAGCTATTGCAACAATAGCTTTACAGCTAATATTAATATTCAAAGTCTAAAAGATCAGATACTGAATTGAATACACTTCAGTATGAACGTGCTTAAAATTCTCAACTCAAAAGCTGCAACTGATTTAAGAAAAATCCTGTCTGTTTTCTACTTAACCCTGTTTTCTTCCAACCCTGGAAGATCTTCATGAAGGAAACTAAACATATTACCTATACTAGATAACAAGGGGTAATTTGCAATTAAACAGAAATATATTTGATTCTGTACGTGATAAAGGCATAAGCAAGTAACAGGTTAGAAAAAAAGCACAGCAAGAAACCTAGAGATACACATTAAAACATTTTGATATGCACTCTGCTCATAACTCGACAGAAAATGCTGGTCATCTATTTACTCAATTAAATAATTCCACTTCTAACCTGGCTGATAGGGTGTGAAACCTGGGTTACAGCAGGACCAATGTTAAATACTTCAGGACATGGATTACAGAGCAACTCAGTACATATCGTTCAATATGCTCAGACCTTAAAAGACAGAACTAATTCTGAGAAGTCAAATTGTTATTGTTTTTTTTTCCCCTGTAGGACTTGTTTCCTCCCAATCTCCCCCCAGTTATTAGACATGAAGACAACAATCGACATCCTCTCATATTAGTAAATTTGGTTCACACACTGTTATTCATTATCACAAACCAGAGCTTTAGTCTATCCATTTATAGCAAATGCAGCTGACTTAACGTTCTTAAACCCCTTCTGCAATGGCAGATGGGTACATTTTTCTCTATTCACCTTCCCAAATTTACACTTCCTCCAATTTAAAACATCCCCTGGTTTCCCCAGTGTCAACAACAGCCCTTGCAGCATTTATACATCCTCCAGAGCAGAAACGGTCCGGGAATGCTTTTGAGGGATGCTGTAGAGTCCCAGCTCTATTTCCAGAGGTGGTTCTCTGCTGGCAGTTCCTGGGCTGACACTGACATCTAGTGGGGTTGATAACTCTGGAGTACACCCAGGAGCAGCCAGTATTCCCACCAACAGGATGAAATCAGCACAGCTGATAGAAAATATCACTGTCAACACTGGACGCTTGCACAAGCCGCTCATTTTTGCATGTGTTGTTGTTTTGTACCTAGATACTTGCTCCTCAACACAAATGCATGATTTTCATTCCTTTGGAGGAGTCTGAAGAGCTCATTTTAAACCAAAATACAACTGTTGGGATGGGGACATGAAATCCAATCCTGGGGACTCTGTGCTTCACTCAGCGTTGCAAATGCTGACAAAACTTTCTACCTGCTAAAGGCCAAGAGGTCAGGTTTAGGTTAGAGGAAATGGTGTTAGAGTTTGTGCTCCCTGGGTACAATCAAGGAGTGGGCTGGCTTTGGGAAGTGAACATGACATCACCTTTGGAATAATAAAAAAACCCAAGTAAACTGTATGATGACAGGGAAGCCGTGGCTTTCTGAATGCAACTCGTGTAGCTACAATCACCAAGAGACTTACATGAGAGCCCACAGGGATCCTGTGTTTGCTACAAAGCATGTTAAGTGTCAAAAAACTGCTTACAAAACCACAATTACACAAGCAACACAATCCCAAAGCTTTCAGAAAGGCCACTAAACTAAGGAAATCATCACTCAAGGCATCATTATCAACTCCCAGACTAGTTAAGCAGAACCTATCATACTGGACCAGTCAAGCTTTCTATTTAGTACTTATTTTTTTTGCTTCTCAGTGAAGCAAAACCCACATGGTTTGGGAAGAAAATAAAAACCCATTTTCATCTTCATCATCTCTCTTAATCCTGGAAAAGTGGGTTGAGGTTGTCCAGTGATATAGTGTGGGGCAATTATTTTGCAGTACCACATAGTATTCCCATGGTAAACCCTGGGACCTGCCTACATCACAGGAACCCTCACAAGGGAGCCCCGAGTCTGCAGCATCGTTCAGTCTAAGGGGACATTGGGGAGCCCAGGCCCAGTTCTCACTTTAATTACTGTCAAATCAGGGGATCTGGGCAGGTCTGAGAATTAAAGTGGACAAAGGCTCCAGAATTCAACTGTGGATTCACCTATTCCACTGCCATTCCCAATAGGGTGTAACTTCACTGCACTTAGTTTCTGTTCAAGTCCTCAAACACAACCGCCCTATGGTAACGCTTAGATGTTTTTGGTTTTGAGCCTCCAGATCCATCTCAACACTCCTGCCTGGATTAGACCAGCTCAACTCAAGAGGGATGAAGTTCAGGCCATCACCACAGAGCACTATGTCAAATACAGCAAGAGTCTCCTCCTTGGCTCACTCACCGTGAAGAGGTTGGATCGGCGCTTGGACTGTTTACGGACAGGAGTTGGTGTGTTGGCAGTGGGAGGAACATCAATCCGTAGCTCCTTCTGGCTGGTGCTTGGAGTTGATGGGACAGAGGAGGAATAATCACTTAAACTCCCTCCTCCATTACTGGTCTGCAAGGATTAAAGTTAGTTTTAAACAGTGATACACTGCTTTCAAGAAATTACAACCCACAGCTGTATCCTACTCAGTCCTGATATGCAAGAAGAGCAGCCTAGGCTCAGGAGCACAGTGGGACTGCCCTACTGACACTTCTCCACACTTTTCTATTCCAAGCCCTGAAATATTTCCCCTGCCATTATTTTTTGAAAATTAAGATAGTTTTGTTGATATGGCAGGCACATTTTCATTCTGCACAACGTAACTGTATGTAAACAGTTTCATTTGTTTTGCTGCTGTGGGAGTAAGCAAAACATTGGGGAAAAGTCTGTAAATTCTGGTTTTCTACTCCAAAATTGCTCCAAAATTATGCCTCAAACCTAATTAAAAATACCTAGAACTGCATAAGATGGACTTAATCCTAGTCTGGAGACATCAGTTCACTGAGAGCTAACAAGAAAACAAAAATAATTCCATGTTGTAAATGGCTACTATGGGGATACATAATTCCCAACACATTTACTGAAGCCATCGGTACTGAGATACAGAACTTGAAAGGAAGACATGCCAGTTCATTCAAAGTACCCCAAAATAAAGTTTACATCATAGTCTTGAAAGAAATAAAGCACTCACGTGGCCTATAAAACAATTAATGTATTGAGGTAACAAGTTACTAATAGCAGGGAGGTGAGGAAACTGGACAGAATGGAAAGGACCAAAAGGTGATTAAGAACAAGGAGTTTTTTAGTACTACACATTGCATAAATGAGTAATAAAATGTCATTAAAAGGGTTGTGGAAATAGTCTGGGAAGACAAAAGGACAGATTTCTTTCCTATCATATACAGTATAGCCCTTGAGGATCTACTGCATATGCTGATGGAGGACTGGGGCAGGGCAAAGGCAGAAAATCCTGCAGGTTGTTGAAAAACTCACCAGAAGAGCAGTGGGTGAAGGGTCTGGACAACGATTCACTTATGAGGAGGGAAATAAAGGTCTGTGGTGCACACAAAAGGGTGCAAGAACATCTTTAAAGCAGCCAAGTTTCCAAAAAGAAGTGAGGATCGACGGTAAGAGGGCACTTCTAGGATGTCTGAGAAGGAGGATTGTCCCCTGACACTTAAGATGTTACTTAGTCTCATCTTAACTGCTGTAGGTAGGAATTCAGCTCCTTGGAAGTCAGTGTATGGACCAGGATCTTAAGCTGCAAGCAGTCAAAATGAAATCTCTGAAGGAGGACAAAATAGAAGACAATCCCTTATATCATCCAGCTGAAGCCCGTTCATGATTTCAAGTCCTCTTCCAATTCTTCCAGCTTTTCCAAATTTTTTTTAAATTCAAGAAGCAATGGATAAAAAGGAAGAGGCAGAAGGCAAGCAGCTCTTGTTTGGGTTGAAGGTCCAATCAATGCAGATAGAAATCCAGAAACACTGCTTCTCCGTAAAAAAACATGTTCCTCAACTCGTTTGTGTGACAAAATGGGACTGACAATACAGCAAATGAGCTTTCTGATGGAGAAGGTTCTCCTCTGCCTCTCTTTAAATAAATAAATAGATGGCATTAAATTTCATTTTCCTTTCATTCTGACTGAACTGGCTGTCAGGAAGCCAAAGGGAAGGGTACTGGAGGTAACAGAGGAGCTTGAGAGAGTTTTTCAACATTTTCAACTATCCAGAGAAGTAGCAAGCAGAATTTGGAGATGGCCCAAGTGTATAAAACAAAGGAGATGAAAGAAGAAGACCTGAAATGACATTTTTTAGTGTCCTAAGAAGAGAATGGTAACACTTGAGAGATGAGCAGGACAACCTGGGAAGCAGTGACCTTAATATACCCCCACATCTACTTTTCCCTTCTCTATGGCATCTTGCTGAGACACCAAGTAACTCACCAAACATACAGGAGATTAAATGAAGACATGGAAATCAGAGATTCTCTCTCTAATGTAATACAGGAAAGACCCTTGCATAAGGAACAGTCATGAAAAAAGGATGCTCAAAGTGATCACCAAAAGTCTGCTGAAGTTCAAACAAGCAAAGACTTTGAGAATGAGTGTGCAAACCACTGGACATGTCAGAGATGAGGAGGGTGGTAGGAAAGCCTTAACATGTGGCTGATAAAAGAATGTATAGGAGAACAACATCTGGAAAGTCAACAACTCTAAAATAGCATTAGGGAAGGAGACCAAAGATGCTGGTGTTGAGGAATGGCTCTCAGACTACAGTGCTGAGGACCTACTGTCCACTCTGCCATGACTGAACCAAACTAGGGTGCAGAAAACACAGGAGAAGGAAATCTAAGGAAGCAACCATTAATGGAAAAGGCACTGAACATAAAGTCACAGAATGGTAGGGGTGGATGGGACCTCCAGAGATCACACCATTTCAGATTAAAACTATGCAGCTGAAAGGATCACCCGAGGAGATAAAAAGATGACAATAAGCAATGAAGATGGTGGAGGAAAAGATCACAACAGGGTTATGCCTCAAAACTCTTAGGAGAAGACTCTTCTACAGAAAGGACTGGGAAAAGGCAAGAAGGAAAGATTCAGATGTTGTACACCAATGATGGGATTTGAACTACAAGCTGTTGAAAATAAAAAGATGCATTTACTTTGCTTCATGTTAGTGATCAACCTCAGAACTATTCACCACCACCTTTTTTTCTTTTTAATAAATTAAATGAACAGATTTCTACCCTAAGTGTCTATTTCCCAGAGAGAGCACATAAAGGATCCCCTAAAACTTTATCTTTTTAACCTTTCCTCATCTTACAGCATCATTTTATACTTTCTGCAGCAAGGAACTGTCTCCTGGATTTTGAAGTAATTTATTTTCTAGGAGAGAGTAACTCCTGCAGGAAAACACACAAACGTTGGGTATTCTAGTCCCCAAAGCCAAACACTCCAGCACAAACAGCTTTTATAAGAGAAGTCCTGCAGGCAATGCTTCTCTTCACACACACCAACCCCACTGATATCCAGCTTTGTAAATAAAATTCTCCACTGGTTTCAAAATAAGCCATGTCAAATCCCCTGGCTGGGAAAACAAGTGTTACCTATTTCAATAAAAGACTTAAAAGTGGGAAACTTGAAGGTTTCCACAGAATAAAGCATGGCTACCAATACTGAACAAGCTCCAGCTCCTACTGAGGGTGCCAATAATTAGCCAACATACGCAACTAGATGGCTGCTCCAAAAACACCTCAGCAGAGAGAATGGGTTTGACAAGATGAGCTCGGACGTGGCTTTCGAGCTGTCAAATGCAACCAGACAAGCACTTGGAGACCATATTCTTGGTAACATCTGAACCTACTGTGCTGCTGAAGGAAACAAAAGGTGGTGAGTTGTCTCTGCTGGGTTGTCTGCTTGCACTACATAGAAGTCTGAGGAGTCTGTCATATTAAGATTGTAGAGAGGAGTTTCCTGCCATCAGTATGCAAGCACTGAATAACAAGCTCACTGGAGTGAGGGATGGAATTTAGGACACGTGGCAATAACTATAATTCACAGAACTTAATGTTTGTCCTAAGTCATAAAAATCAAGCCAGTGAATCTAAAGAACAATCTTCCTTCCATCACATGTAACCCAACACGTATCTGATATAAAATGATTTGCTGACTGTAGACAAACTGGTCAAATTTGTGGCCGTCAAAACCAATCAAAGCAGCACTCCAACACCCACTGGGACATTACACAGCTGAACATCACCTTTTCAATCAAGGGTTTCCACTAAGCTGCCCTCAAGACTTGGCCATAGCTGAGACATCAGCAGAAAGGGCCGTTTCTGAGTCACTGCTCTAAGCAGAGCCATGGCAATAGGGACAGAGGTCAATCAAATGACTCTAGGCAGGGAAACTATTAGCCTTGGTAGGACCATTTACAGGGACACATCCCTGTTTGGCTTTCTCGGGTGACAGATTTTCTTGTCCTCATTAAGGCAGGAGGCTCATTCTCGAACATGCTCTGGACACAAGCACAATCTTATCTTCCCTTCCTGCCCGATGGTGGTCAGTGAACTTCAGGACACCATCCTGAAACCCCAAGTCTTTCATTTGGCGGATATGTTTGTTATTTCTAGAATACACCTTGTGTACTCCACTTACAGAAACGTATACCTTTGGTATCTACACAAGCTTCCAGCTTTGTTGCTACATAGACCAATGCTGTAAAAAGCTCAAGGTGGTGGCAGCAAACACAAATTGAGCAGAATGTTCTCACTATACTGTTACCAGACAAGAACTCAGATGAAGCTCTCAACCTGGCAGAACTTGACCAAACAGGTCCACTCAACGCAGTTACCTCAAAGACAGACACTGTCAATGAAAGTGTTAAAGCCTCTAAGGAGATTTCTGCCAGCACCTCATTAGAAAAAAAAAAAACAAACCAACCACAAAACTTACTATACAATGTCCACGGCTCTGGGCAGAAGGAAGATTGAATCAAGTCAAATCCCACACTTTCAAAGCATTTACATATTTCAGATTTCCTTAGTAAACAAACCAGTGAGTAATTTACCTGGTGTGACAGGAGCTCAGCAGTGACCTACATCAAAAAAAGGTTGGACTTACCCTCATGTTTGCAAGGGTCATGCTCCTGACTTACACAGAGGTGCAAAATCACAGAATCACAGTATGGTGGGGGTTTGAAGGGATCTCTGGGGTCACCTCGTCCAACACCCCTGCTAAAGCAGGGTCACCCAGAGCACATTGCCCAGGATCACATCCTGTCAGGTTTGGAATCTCTCCAGAGAAGGAGACTCCACAACTTCTCTGGACAGCCTGGGCCAGGCTCTGGCATCCTCACAGGAAAGAGGATTTTTCTTCCTGTTCAGATGGAACCTTCTGGGGTCCAGCTTGTGCCCATTGCCACTTGTCCTGTCACTGGGCACCACTGAAAAGAGACCGGCCCCAGTCCCTTTAGCTATTGATCAGCATTGATCAGATGCCTGTTGAGTCATCTCCAGGCTAAACAGTCCTATGTCTATCAACTTTTCCTCATCACAGAGATGCTCCAGTCCCCTCAGCATCTTTGTAGCCTCTGCTGGATTCTCTCCAGTAGTTCCTTGTCTCTTGAACTGGGGAGCCCAGAACTGGACACAACACTCCAGATGTGGCTTCCCTAGGGCAGAGTAGAGGGGAAAGAGAACCTCCCTCAACCTGCTGGCCACACTCTTCTTCACGCACCCCAGGACACCATTGGCCTCCTTGGCCATTAGGGCACACTGATGGTTTATGGTGTCCAATAGGACTCCCAGGTCCTTCTCCATGGAGCTGCTTTCCAGCAGGTCAACCCCTGACCTGTGCTGGTGGAAACATTCACCTTATATTTTAAATAAATTACCTGGTATTGCCAAAGATTCATAGAACTTACACTGCACAAATGTCAGGCCAAACAACTACATGAGAGCACTGGTAGAATAAAGCTGGAATTTTTCTTCTTGACAAGCACCCTAATACAAAACAGAATCAATATTTTTTTAATGTTTTCTAGATACTGCAAGATGCCCTCCAGAAAAATCTCTAACCACTGCCTGAGTAGAAAATGAAGGCAGCAGGTCCTACTTCCAGAACAGGAAAGAAACTGCCAGAGCTTCAGGGAGCCTGGAGGCAGCTGGAATAAAGCAAGCCTTGATCAAAAGCACAGATCCTAGGACAGAATGCATTTGGTGTCTGCACCTCCTGTTCTTGGGGAAAGCAGGAAAAAGCCTATTTCTGTAGAAACATAGAAGCTTCATGGAGAACTCTTTAGTCGGGACACATTTTTCTTTGCCCATTTGTGTACAATTTTTTGTTTTGAAAGTCACATTGTCTCAGTCTTTCATCTGAAAACACTACAAGTGGGAGTCCAACTCGTTCAAGGGATTTTGGTGATACACAGCCAGACATCTGAAGACAGATCAAGGAGGAAACTGTTCAGTTGCTGCTTCAGCAAAAGTCAGAAAGCTTTGAGCGTGCTGATGTGGAAATTTGACAGCAGATTTCAAACCTAGGTCCAGATAAACAATTCCAGAGGTCTTGGTAAGTCTAGCTCTCCACAGTAAAACCAAAGAGTCTTGTAATAATTGTATTATTTCTCCTGTTTAGCAGTTTAAAATCATCCTTTGGGACATATGAGAAGTTGCCCATCTCAGGAGATTTTCTCATAGTAACAGCAAGGTAGAGGAAAGAGCAGATCTGTCCTAACAAACAGATTAGAGAACACCAAGAGAAATTGAAGATAACTTCTGAAGAAATAAGACCAACAAAAGTCATCACTGTGAATTCACTAATAACATTTAATTAACCAAATGTGGCAATAGGCTTCAATTGTGACAAGAGGCTTTGGGTGGTGAGTCACTGAACAGGTCACCCAGGGACACTGTGGATGCTCCATCACTGGATGTGCTCTAGACAAGGTTGGATGGTGCCTTGCCCAACCTGCTCTAGTAGGAGATGTCCCTGCCCATGGCAGGGGGGTTGGAACTAGATGCTCTTTAAGGTCCCTTCCAACTCAAACCATTCTATGGTTCAATAATACAGCGGCAGCAACTGCATCATGCACTGGAAAAATCTAAGAAAAGATCAACTCGAGTCTGACGTTTAAGAGACCTTAGAAAGGAAAAGGTAACAAGAGGTGTCACAAAAATGAACACAGGAACATGACTGAGGTCCTCTGAAGACAAAGAAAGGAGGAAAAAGTACACTGAGGGATGCACTGACTTTGAGCATCTGAATTCTGAAGAACATGCTCCTTATACTGTGTGCAAAAATATGTGCATGAATGAAGGGGAATATATACGATTATTTATTTAAAATAAGCATTTTATATACTTTAGAGACTACTTAGAAACAACCCTGTAAATACAACAGGATTACAATGGATGCTGCAATGGTATTAAATATGCTTTTCACTTCCTTAGGTTTGCAATTACATGAAGAAGCAGAAGGAAAAGCTATTTAAGCAGCCTAGTCACTTCTTTATTCAAGTGCCCCAAATATTACAACAGTCCTTTCATCCTGCATGACCCCCACTATAAATAAGATAATTGTACCCTACTACTTCATGCTTATCCATAATCAGGCCTCACATACAGTAAAATAATGGATGATTAAGCCAACTGCACTTGGCTTCTAGCAGTTTAATTTACATATTTAGACAATCACATAGTAGTAAAACTTTATGGAGGTGTAGAGCAAGCATAAATAACACATCTTCATGGATGTGCAGCAGGTAGGAGGGAGCAAGCTTGTGTGACAGCCACAGCTGGGCTGTGGGTTAGGAAAATGCACATGGAGCTCCATACCTTTCTTGGATATAACATATACCTCCTGGACAGCAACACTGCTGAGCAGGGAACACCTTTCTTGACCCTGCAGTCCACGTGTATAGTGATTTTTACATAGCAGCACTTGCTACTCAGGTAGTATTTTTAAGCCCAGAGCATGGAAGATGTTGCCTAAGGTCCCTCTCTTAGGGATATGTGTTGTATAGGAGGAATGGAAACATGGTGCCATTTCATCCCTTCTCACAGCAGAATATAAAGAGCTGAATAAGTGTGAAAATACACACAGACTACAGATTTCAAGGCAGTACAGCCATTGGTAAGTAGTATTTTCATTGTCACCTTCACCAGCAAGTTCATACTGCTGGGGATGCCCAGCTGGAATCTCCACATCATCAATTTGCCAGGGGGGCCAAAGTCCTTCACACAAAAAGCAACTACAGGCTTCTTGCCACAAGATTTTCAGATGTTTTTCCAATAGTGTGAACTTAAAAATGGACACAGCTCCAGGTAACTACTCAACAGGTTATCCAGTGTGGGGCTACTTCACACAGATTTCTGCTGCATCTCCAGCTCAGGTGGAATGCGCTGAGGATCACAAGTGGAACCCACCTGGGCACCCTCATGGGTTTTGGAACAAGATGATCCCTATTTTCGGGATCTTGGCAGGGAAAAAAACCTCTTTGGAACTGCTGGATTTTGGCACTATTCTTAAGTTAATTTCTTAAAAATGCCTTCCTGTCTAAAGGACAGTAACTCCTTTGGTAGAGGAATGAGTTTAGGGAAGAGGAATGACTATGTGGATGTGTGAGGAGGGGAACTCGTGCTATTTTGAAAGAAGATTTACCATGGTCTACAAGCACATCATGCCTAGAAAGGCTGGCAAGGGGTGGGGGTGGTGGGAATGAGAGGTGGGATAGAGATGAGGAGGACACTAGATACAGAAGTGACTGGTTTGTACTCTCCTGGTGCATGTCTCTTGTTGATGGCCAAAGTAAAAAGATCTATCCTGAGATGCCCTGGGGCCTTCAGTACACTAAGCAACATTTCTTCCTCTCAAAACAACTCAAGTCTACTTCTTGAAGTGTTCAGAAAAAACAGGTGAGTTGCTGATTGAAGTGCACCAGAGAGATTAATTGTTTCCTAGCAGAATACAACCGACATTGCACCATCCTTCCTGCTGACAGGGAATACAATAGTTCTGTCCATCACAAATCATGAATGATGTTCTTGGATTTAGGAATAAAATTCTTTGCATCCATTCTGCTCTTGAAAGCCAACATACACACATGAAGTACTTGCACCAAGGGTTACTGATGCTGGCTACCAAAGGTTTCCAAGTAAAACCCTCACCTTGACTGACATGCAGGCAGAGAGGGAAAACAGAAGCAGCACCTACTCCAAACACAAGTGGATTTTGTCACTGGAATAGGAAGTGTCTCATTCTGTGACACATCTCTGGAAATACGTAAGTGCATGAGCACAGCCCAGTTCTGGGCTCCCCAGCTCAGGAGAGACAAGGCACTACTGCAGAGAGTCCAGATGAGGCTACAAAGATGCTGAGGGGAGTGGAGCATCTCTGTGACAAGGAAAGGCTGAGAGACCTGGGGCTGTTTGGCCTGGAGAAGACTGAGAGGGGATCTGGTCAATGCTGATCAATATCTAAAGTATGGGGGGCCAAGAGGATGGGGCCAGACTCTCTTCAGTGGTTCCCAGTGACAGGACAAGAGGCAACGGGCACAAACTGGAACCCAGGAGGTTCCATCTGAACAGGAGGAAAAACTTCTTTCCTGTGAGGGTGCCAGAGCCTGACCCAGGCTGCTCAGAGAGGTTGTGGAGTCTCCTTCTCTGGAGAGATTCCAAACCTGACAGGATGTGATCCTGGGCAACGTGCTCTGGGTGACCCTGCTTTAGCAGGAGAGTTGGACAAGAAAGATGGTCTCCAGAGGTCCCTTCCCACTCCTACCGTTCTGTGATTCTGATACCTGAGAGCATTTTCTGGAAGGGGATGTCACCTAGATGCTCACCACCTTGGACTACTGGACATGAGCACAGATATGCATCCAAACACACAAAGAAGTCTTTCATCACTTGAAAACTGAAACTACTGGGTGGAGAAGCCCTTGTTGGTAATCAAGCCTTAGAGTTTCCCCCAAGGTATGCTAAGGACTGGACTGGGTAAGGTGACACTTTTTTTTCCTTCTCTAAAGCCCAAGTTCTTGACTAGAGAGTCATGTGGAGAGTTTGCAGGAGTTAGATCACCAGAGTGATCCAACCAAAGAAGGAACAATATCTCACTTTATCTGAAATGATCTGTGCAACCACTACTTCTGAAGGCCTCACTCCTGTGGAGAAGGCAAGTGGCAGGGCACTGTAATGGTAACATTTTTGATTCATGGAGGAAATCTTCAGTGAAACATCATTACGTCAAAAGAGACGTTCTAAAGGGCAAGACATCAGCCAGTCTTCCAGCCAAGATCAGAGATGGTACATCTTCCCCCAGATCATCTTAAAGTTGGAATTACAGTTGCAAAGTTCTTTTAACTCTAGGAGAAGGATTTGGCTTCCTTCCCTTAAACAAAGTCACAGGCACTGCCTTTAAGGGTAGCACAAAGGCATAAGACATGAAACAGATTTATGACCTACACTTTTAGGTATGACATCAGTCTCAGAAGACAAGACATCTTTGACTGATATTGCAATTGTCCTGTGAGATAATTATGCCAGCTGGTAAAGAGAGTAAAGAACATTCTTTCATTTTTATTCAAACAGATTGTAGGGATCCTTATCACAAAAGCTGCCTTGTCTTGATTTTCCCAAACAGACCTTATCACTGGCAAGAAGTTTGCTGTGTAGGTGGAACACTTGTCTAGAATTTGGTATCTGCTGTTGGCTCCCAAACTAGACTTGGGTAGGAAGCCAGTGAGAACCTAGATATTTGATCTTATGGAGTGGAAATGGTGCCATTTGCTCTCCATGTGTCTGTGACAGCACGTTTCCTCTTTCCCCACAGGATAGGACAGGTCTCACACAGCCCCTCCAAAGCTGCTTAACTCCTCCTGGTCCAGAAGCATGAACTTACACAACTGCCCTGAGGAAATTGTTTGGAAGAAATGCATTTCACAGAGAGGGTTAGTTCCAAGTGCTTTTGGCAATGAACAAACAATGACTGACTGAAGGAACTTGGTCAATGTCACATACAACAAGAAAGGGGAGAAATTCTTTTGTATGAGGAACTTGCACTTCACCAGAAGGTGCCAGGGTCCTTCAGAAGAGTCATGCAACTTAGCATCTGCTTTAGAAAGTGGGGGCTGAACTTCAGTGTTTTCTTTTGGTGTAGTCAGAAGAAGTGAAAGTCACAGTCTGAGACTGGTGTCCAGACTCAGCTCAAGGCAGAACATCTCATAGCACAAAACTCTAAGAACAAATTGGCAATTGCATCTTTAGACTCAACCCAATGGTGAAAGTGCCAGCTTGGGCCTGAAGGAGATCAGTCACTATGCAGTGGACAGCAGATGGAGGGAGGTGGTTCTCCCCCTCTACTCCACTCCTGTGAGACCTCACCTGGTGTACTGTGTCCAGCTCTGGAGCCTCTAACACAAGAAGGACATAGAGCTGTTGAAGTGATCCAGAGGAAGGCCATGCAGATGATTCAAGGGCTGGAACGCCTCTCCTACAAGGACAGGCTGAGAGATCTGGGGTTGTTCAGCCTGGAGAGAGAAGGCTCTGGGGAGACTTTATTGTGGCCTTTCAGTATGTGAAGGAGGCCTACAAGAAAGTTGGGGAAAGGCTTTTTACAAGGGATTGTAGTGACAGGACTAGGGGTAATGGCTTTGAACTGGAAGAGGGGAGATTTAGATCAGAAATGAGGAAGAATTTCCTCACTGTGAGGGTGGTGAGACACTGAAAGGTGAGATACTGCCCAGGGAAGTTGTGGATGCTCCATCACTGGATGTGTTCAAGGCCAGGTTGGAGGAGGCTTTGAGCAACCTGGTCTAGTGGGAGGTGTCCCTGCCCATGGTAAGGGGGTTGGAACTAGATGCTCTTTAAGGTCCCTTCCAACTCAAACCACTCTATGATTCTACAACCACAGAAGAATCGGAGCCTTCATCCTGTGGTATAAAACTAAACAGAGTGCTTTCAGAAGATGGCAACATGTCAAATTAAAGAATAAAGAACAAAAAAGACAACAAAACCTTCTCCCAAAGATAGAAGACTTCTTCACTATACTGCTTTTTGCAAAAGCAGATACTCCCTGTGTGGAAGAAAGGTCCTTAGATAAAGCAAAACCTCATGTGAGTGGCTCAAGACTGCAACATAACCTTAGAAGACATTATTGGCATGTTTAGACTGAAACACACCAGGAGAGCTGGTGGGTATCAGACCCTTCAGACTGCTGCAGTGGCCATCAGGAAATCAGGCCACAGATCTGGCCACAAACTGCAAGGTCCTACACACCCATCTGCAGAGAGTGAGAAAGTACAGCAGGAATCCACTCTGCCTGGCAGCAAAGGCCTTAGACCTGAGTGACAGAGCTTGTGCACAGAGCACAGACACATCCTGGGGGTGACTGTGCACAGAGATCAGCACTTGGCACTCAAAAACAAAGATACTGAGGAAGGGACTCACAAGGGAAACACAAGAGAGGGTATTCATGTCTGTGGGTAAAACTCGGGCAGGTTGGAAAATGTTGGTATTAACCCTATGTTTCCAAAAATATCAAGGCCACCAGACTTCCCTGCCATACATTAAGGTAATGTTTTGTTTTTACAGATAGTACCTCCAAGTCAATAGCGACGTATCTCGTCGTTAAATGGGGAATCATTTCAGCTGAGCAGAACAGAGAGAGGCAATTATAGCTCTGCCCAGTGCTCACAAATGTAAAATTCTCTCACGTTAACCACTGAGCTACACCAGCTATTATCACTCAGCACACAACCCAGTGAGAACAATAACCAACACCAGAGTGAGATGATTTTCAAACACAGCACAGCAAATCCTGTCTGCTCAGAGCAGCAGGTTGCTGGGCACGTATCAGCGCCATCAAAGACGGCTTTAAAGCCAAACTATTTTATTGTAGCAGTTTCTTGAAACAAAGTCAAGCCAATTAACAATTTACAAAATAAACATCGCTTTGAACTACAGATCACTGATATCTTTCCAAAAAAATGCTAACTCCCTATCAAGCAGCAAAAAAAGCACTGGCATTAAATATGTTATAGATGAGAAGCAACCTATCCTCTCGTTTTGCAAGCAGGCATTTGTTAGGGTCTGTACCTGGCTGATATGTACAGCAGAAACCTGGGCAGAACACACGGAGGAGTGGCTCGGGGAGTTTGGCAGAGATTTGCAGGGTCCAATTGAGAGCTGCTGCTTCTTCCTTGTTGCAACGATCTTCTGAGCAACTAAAGAAAAACAAAACATAGTGGCAGGTAAGTTACAGCACAGCCTGGTATCAAAACCACACAGGATGCACAATACACACAGCAGTGCCTTCTACTGCCAAAGCCTGCTCCAAAAACTGATGGGAAGCCATCCAGTTAAGGTGACAGATGCTGGTTTGGCACAATATGCTCCATATGTGCCTCCAGCTCTGCTCTCCACATGCATGAAATTGCCCCAGAACTCGCACTCCACCAAGTGAGAAGCAGAGAACCAGTAAAATCCAAGCAGAAGGGGAAAAGGCTGGTGGACAAGCCACAAAAAGCAATACCAGGAATGTTGTAACAACTCCATGATATGACTGTAACACCATGCTAGCAAGGCTTGTTGTAGCACACACTGTTCTTTGGGATGTTCTTGCAGACAGGGAATAAGTAGGAGCAACACTTGACTAAATCTAGTTCAAATACATCCCAGTGCTATTTACTGGTATGATCCTGGAAGATTCATTAGGAGAACTACTCCTCCCAGGCCAAGCAGGTTTAGTTTACCAGAAGGGGTGTACTCCCTGCTGCTGAGGAACAAGGTTTGAAACAAGTGATAACTGGAATAAAAAACCCAATAAATGGTCCCTGATATAGAATGCCCACATTAGTGGTGCCACACATCCCATCCCACCCCACTTAAATTCATCATGGAGAGAAGCTGTATCACCATTTTTAATTTTAGCTTTTATTACTTAGCAGCACTAACACGGCTGGAAAAACACCACATTTAGTTTGCAATTTATGAAGAAATTTTCTATGACATGCAAAGAAATGCAGCATTTATCAAACGGAGACAGGGATCAGAGTCATTAACATCTCTACATATCACTTAGCAAACTCCTAATAAAAAATGGAAACAGAGCTGAGCTGAAATGCAGCAACTTCCACACCTCTCCTATAATTTTTCAATTTTAAAAAGTCAAACTATTTCAGAAATTTGTTCTGTGACACCACACTGGAATTTAAGTTAATTCCACTATTCACCTCAGACTCTTGGAAAGAGCTCTTTTAGGTCATAAATCCTTGACAACAAAATACTTCACCCTTTTGGGTCACAAATTAAGAAGTCATCACAATTTCAGTCTTCAGAAACAGAGACTAGAGTAGTGGCTCATCAAAACCAGTACTAACTAAATTCAGCTTCCTAGTGTGTGGCAATCTCCATGATGTGAAGCACTTTATGAAACTTGCCCCCACCAAAACCAGTCCATGAGGCAGAATGGCAACAATTATTGGCACCTACTTAACACGTCCCAGAGAAACTTGTAATTAAATTCACTGGGTTCAATCTGTCTTGTTCAAAAAATACAAAAAGATATTTATGTAAATCCCCAGATTATTTTTCCTCAATACATTGTAACACAGGCAGAGATGTTGTTCAGCAGCCTGAGCACACAATTTCTTCTCGAATGCAATTTTAATAACAAACTGGTCTGTGGCTTATGTTTTTCATGTAAATGAATGATGGCATAACCATGATTTAGTGAGAATACATTGTATAAAAAATGGCTCATATATATGAAGAAGCAGCTTCATTAGTTACATCCCACCTCCAATAGGCCTCTTATCATCCTGAAAGGATGATATCAATTAATTTATCTTCGCCTGGCATATTGATCATAACCTTCATCAGCTAATCATGTTTAAATTACAGAGGAATATCGTAGTACTCTGTCATTTCAGACCCATTGGTTTATTGATCTGGAGCCTGGAAAGCCATATATTAAAATATTTTAAAACACATTAGTGAATGCTGAGAGCAAACCGAAGGTCAGATTTTAACACGTGCACAAGGATTTGTCTTCATCATATGCAGTAAAGACCTAAATTAAGACCAAAACTGAATTAAAACCACACATGAATGAATGCTACCTCCTCAGCAAAAACTTCCACTCTCACATGGGAGAGGTAATTAGTCAAGGGAAATATTTACCTCCTTCCTTCAACCTGAATATAGGTGTTTCTGGAGCACCACATTGATGTACATAACAAAGCCTTGCCAAATTGTCACTCTAGGAAGGCAGAAGGCAAAAAACCCCAAGAACTGAACTCACCTACTCAGACACACGACCTGAACGCTCGCAAAGTGCTACAAAAGCAGAGACTAAAAAAATAAGTAAGCTTTAAAAAGCACAAATTGTTACTCTAGGAATGTGAAGAGTTATCCACAAAGCAGCTGGAAACAAAACCTTACACGGAGAGGCACAAAGGGCAATTTATCCTGTGCACTGTAAAACTGTGGCAGAAGATGGAATGTTAGCTACTTAAAATTGTGCTACAAATTCCAGAACAGAGCCTTCTTAGCCTCAAATTCCTTAGCTCTTCCCTCCACTAGAAAAACGATGTGCCCCCTAATGGAAATCCCCTTCTGAGCTGCCAAACCTTCCCAATTCCCCCTCCATTTCGGCAACAAGTCTGATATCCCCGCCAGAGCACGGCTCCTCCTGCCTCTCCCCTCTCTTCATTAGGCAGCCCACTCGCCTTTGAGACACACCAAACAGTTTTTGCTGCTTTCATTGCAGTCATGTAGCCGTCACTCCATAATTAGATTGCATTCAATATTCAAGTGCTCAGGGCTACTTGCCCTTGGATATGATGGTGACAGGAGCTTCAGAAGTACCTAAAGGAGTACCCTGACCCTTCAAAGTTTGCGACATATGAAAGACGTGACTGATCATCTGTGGGGCAATCGCTGGACTGTCAAAAGACCTACTGTGCTCTTTCTAAAGCTACCTTGAGAGAGGAGATGAAACCTAAATCTTGCCCATCAGAAGTCAATAAAAGGGGTTCAGCACATATCTCCTCAGCAGTGCTGCTGCAAATTCCCATTTTCTACATCTTCTATTCCAGAGAAGAAAGCCCTGAAATACACAAAACTTAAAATGGCTGGCACTGAAAACCCCACAGATCTGCTAACTCCTGCTGCTGACATCTTCAGACACAGTAGTTAGGGAGGAAAAAACCCCACAGTTAAATGGTTGTGTAGCAAGAGCGAAATACACCATAATTGCAAGAACTAACCCCAGATGCAGAGGACAGCCATGCTGTAGTGCTTGCTCGGCCCCAGACCCATTTCTGTTGCCACATCTTTGTTAGGACTCAAAGGGATCACTCATTAGCTGCTTAGCAGTGGTAGGGAAAAAAAATCCTTAAAACTCAAGTTTGTTTCCACGACTACAACTATACAAGTTCACGCGGAATTTATGAGCAACTTTGTCAGAGGATATCAAAATAGATCCAAAAGCAGGATTTTTTTTCCCAGAAGGCTGTGCCACCATCACCACAACAGTGACTAGGTGGGACTGCTACTGAAAAACATATAGCAATAAATATGGCTCTTCAGGAAGGCCTGATGTAATTGGTGACCAGTAGGTAACCATCTCTTTGCTGCTAACAAAAGCCAACCAGTGTACTCCATTAACCAAGTTAAGGTTACTCAGAGTCAGAACCTTCAGGTTAATGTTGGAGTGCCTGTAGTTCAACTGTCAGTCCAGGGGAAGCTACAGAACTGAAACAACCGTTCTTCTATAAATGGAATAGAGAAGGCAAGAAAGCAGAAATATTTCTGTCCCTGAGCTTTCAGTTCCAGCTCAGCCCAAAGAGGATTTGGTGCTTCTGAATTTAATATAAATATACTTGCTAAGGTATGTTTCTGAAACAGATGAACACTGACTTAATTCTATATGGTAGATATCAAATATAATCATGATAGTGACAAGCATTTCAGCTATTTTTAAGCATCAATTGCATTCTCCCTACTTTTATATACTCAATTAAGCTACCAATTTCAGAGAGATTTCTATTGTAAGAAATCTCTCTGGAGTATGAAGAGCTAAACAGAATTTATTTGCCAAGTCAAGAATTCTTCTGCAAATAAACAGGGACATGCCAAGGATCTTTAGAGTTATAAACCAGGAGAACTGATGCTCTGCAAATATTTGGTCTTTGGGGAAGGCTGATGCTTATTTCTTATACATTTCAACTTAATTTCACAAGCCAGGATGACTGGAAGCTATATTTTACTTTAAGGCCTCGTTAATTAAAAGCATGTGAAATTCCCGGCCTGCAAGATGCATAAAAAGTCCAAGTTTGGAGAGAAAGCTCTTGACTTGAATGCCTCTTCTTCCATGCCTGACCTGGCTCACCAAAACAAAATTAACCTTCCCACCCCCTGCCCCTTTCATCTCCAACGCTACGTTTTGTTAGGCAAACCACTCCTTGGCAAGCAGCCCCTGCGAACTCCTCGCCAGGCCGTTGACTGGAAGGCCCGTCCCACTGAAGCTCAGAGGTCCAGCAGGCTCTGAGCTCTAAAGTGAGTTTTCCTCCCTCCACCTCAGCAGATCTGCACACCAACCACCACTGGTTTCCATTGGCACGTGGAAAAAACTTCCCCATATGCTAATTTTGCCCAACAAAGCTCTCCCGGATGCTGTGAGGCTATGCCAGGACTATCACAGGAGGAACAGCAGGTCAGCTGCTCTCCCCGAAACCCAGAGCTGTGCCTCCATAATGAACCCACTCCTCTTTGTGCTCCGCTTTGGAGCTAATCACCATTAGAAATACTGTTGCCAGAGTAACTGCTCTGACAGAGTTGTCTTTCCTTGGTTCAAAGGGCTGCTCACATGTCAACTTCTTGTGCAGTGTGAGGCTGCTTTGGCGGGGGCAGCCGGGTCTCTCAAATCTCATTAGCACAGCTTCATTCAAGTAGAAGGACAAGAAAGGCAGGGACCTGGGGGGGGAGAAACACTCCTTACAAGAAGTTCAAGACACAAGGTAAGGCTGTCTCATCTAGCTCCACACTTTTTAAAAGTGACAACACAAAGGTATCATTGCATTGCACAACATCGTTTAGGGAAACCTTCCCTAGCCCAAGACCTAATCTCAGTTTTAAGATGGGTCCTGGAAAACATCCAGAGGTATCAACAACCCCATCACCACTTTCTTTCCCAAAAGGCAGTGAATAGAGTTTGAAATAATCAAAGGGAAGACTCCAAGCAGACAATACCTGTAACACCTGTCAATATTTCTCTTCTGGTTATAGCTCTCTGAGATATTTCTCTTCTTAATTATCACCAGGACAAGAGTATTGAGTATTTAGGAGATCCCAACAGTCTTCTCGAATTACCTCTAATTTAAATCAAAATTGGTTTCTCATAAAAACATGTATATAAGGCCATTTATCTGCACTGTGTGTTATGAGTAAACACCGGGCTCAGTTAAAACCTGGCACTTTGTGCAAAGATGGGAATGCAAGAATAGTGCAGTAAATTTTCTGCCACTTAGTGACAGACAGAAAGTAGCTTTCAGCTGAAGTTGGAATGCTCATGGCTGGCTGAAAATCAACAGAAGGGACAAACACTCATTAATACCTATTTTAACTACTGGGGGAAAAAAACCCAAAACACAAAAACCTGGAAGTTTACACATCTTAAAAAAAAATAAATAATGCCCCCATACTCGCAGCTCATTCTGAATGACAAACATCACCCTGTCTTTGCAGGTCTCTGTTCAACTCACTTCACCCATTAGTGACCTGTAAAAGGTGAAGTATTAGTTTGAAATAAAACCCAAATGCTCTTGCTAAAATGAAGAGCCCATCTCTGAAAACAATGGCTGACTTTTTGAAATTCTAGGGCAAATTTTAATTCCTTCTGCAAACTTGTGGGTTGAAAGCAGTTACTGATTTGATGCTTTTACAGGCTGGCAAGAGATCTCTGCCTACAAAAAGCACAGAGGATTAACCTCACTGCAACTGGTGCTACAGAAGATGCTGGATAAGAGGAAGATTTCTAAGACGGGCTGGATTGAGCTAAGACAGAACTGATTCTGTCCAGTGCTTTCCCTCCTCAGCTCAGTCTCTCCTGACTGCACTGGCTGAAGTTCAGGGCAGCTGTTCCCAGCCAGTCTCTGCTCCCAGCAGTGGTGACGCTCCATGGCCAGAGTCACTGCCAAGGGTTGGGCTGTGCAGAAAGGCTCTGGCTTGGACTTGCTCCTGTGCAGACCAAGGGCACTGCTACATCTTGTGCCCCACGTTGGGCTGCACCTGTGGGGAGGAGTGGCCACCACAGGTGACCTCAAACTGACCAGTGAGGGATTCCATCCCATCTTTGGCATATTCAGTATAAAGCTGAGGGATCACAAGGATCAAGCCTCTTCTTCAACGGCCAGTGCCTGAGGAGGACTCTGTTCTGCCTTCGATCCCAATCCATGTATTCCTGAATCCAATTCCAAAACCCAGCTCCTGGATCCGGTTCCCATCTGCTGCTGAGTTCAGTCTGGGACTTCCCCGGTGCCTGCTCCACAGCATCAGTGGAGATGGTGACATAATTGTCATCGGGGGGGTTAGGTTTGATATTGTTTTCTAGGTATTTTATATATTTTATTTTATTTTATTATTAAAGCTGGTTTAGTTACCTTTTCCAACCTGTAAGTCTCTCTCCCTTATTCCCTTTCTCTTGCCCTTTGGGAAGGCAGAGGGGTTAATGGTGAGCATCTGTCATTTGTCTAGTGGCTGGCCCAGCCCTAACCCTTGACACACAAGCACAAGGTCAAAATATTTACTCAGTGCTTACAATCAAAATGAAGGGAAACAGCTTAAGAAACATTAAATTTGTCACCCTCTGTTTTCAGACACAAGGTGTGAGGACAACTGGGAGCTCCATTCCCTAGCTTAACCCTGCAGTGCCAGCATCCCTTCCAGAGCCAACGTGCTCCTCACCAGCTCCCTGCCCAGATGGGTACCAGGTTTTGTCAGCAGAGGCATCGTACACATCAGCAAAATCCTGGCTCATCAGATGAATAAAAATAATTTGTCCTTGCCTCTGACCATTTACTTGCTCCATGCCAAAAGCCCTGCCTAAGAAAACCACACTGGGGGAAGTTAAGATATATAGCAGCTTACATTTCTACAGCAGCTGCATTTTAGCTTAATATTCCATGTTTACTGTAAGTAAGTGTTCAATAAAAATAAATTTATTCCACTACTACATATTACAGGCAAAGCAGTAATAACTACAACAGCACTAACCACAAACTCTTTGAATGGGAAACATTAATAAAAGTATCCATTATTAAGGCCATTGCGCCTGTTATTTTAAATTCAATACATTTTTTAGGCTCAACAACTTTTAAAAGGGAGAGCTTGGCCTACCATAAGCCAGCTGTAACACAGAAACAAGGGCTGGGCTCCTCTACATTTGGCCTTGGATGTAGCAATTTCTTGAGCTACTTTCTGAAGTGGGAAAAAAAAGCCTGTATATATGTGCATATGTTCTAAATGTGTTGCCAGTACAAATTTTCAGCAACTACAGACTTAAAAATATAATCAAATCAAATCACAAATGTGTTAAGGGAAATCTGTTGATGGATTTGTAGACTCACTGACTGTTCTAGGGCAAGAGATGATTCCTGCGTCCACAGGCAGCAGAGCAGTGTAATCACAATATCACAACAAACACCTCCCTGTCCTGCTGAGGAGGATCCTCTGCCAAGTGACCTCTCCTTTAGTGTCTTTACATATAAAAAAAAACCTCAGAACTCTTTTCTGTTTCAGTTCTTTCCAGCAATGATTAACCTATTCCATGCAACATTATCAGCAGTCACTAGACCATGGTATAATTGTGTGCAAGCATGTCATATATAAGGCGAGGTAAGCAAATGAACAAAACCAGTACACAAGGTAGTATGGAGCTACACAGAACCACAGCAAGCTAGGGGTTGGAAGGGACCTCTGGAGATCATCTCATCCAACCTTCCTGCTAAAAAACAGAGGAGTCTCCACCACAACATCACACCATGGAAAGACAAGCAGCAGATATTCCTGCCTTCCCTTCCCAAACATGCCCTGCTGCCACGAACAGTGTAATTTCTCCCTACAGCCTGTACCTATATGCTCAGGACAGAGAAGAATCACCAAAGGCTCTGAGCTTCCAGCTTTATTTCTGAAGACTCAGTAACTCTTGGTTTCCCTCGCTTCTCTTGTTGCTAAATAGTGAATTTCTGCATCATTTCTGAAGCCACAGCAACACTGGATACTACTCTCTAAAACCTTTAAAAAGGTGTGTTAACTTGGCAGCACTAAATAAACCCACTTAGTTTTCTAAGCTGAAGAGAAGTATCAATCCTACGCTAGGCAGGTAAAATTATGCAAATAAACGCATCTTTTAGAAGCATCAGTATATGCCCCTTGTCACAAGTAACTTTGCTAAGACACAAAATCCTTCACTAGCTGTGAATGAGTACAACAGGCTGGTAGAGAAGACTGCCTGCTCTGATTAACACATTGCCTTCCTTGTGGGGTTTGTTTTAATATAAAGCTATAATGCAGACAAAAGCTTATTTGAGATGAACCCAGTGAGAGGTTCAAAGTTGCTCCTGAAACAGGAAGACAAGCTTTAACATAGGATTCAATTCTTACCTATATTCCCTTTATCTCATTATAGTAAACCAAATTTATCTTCATTTATGTCTCCATTACCTTGTAGGGCTGTTAATTTGCTGGAACTGAAGCTATTGTGTGATTGCTCCTATTGCTTGAGGGATTTAAATGCTGACTGTAATAAACAGTTACCTTCAGGGTGGAACAAAGTCAAGGCTACTCATGTTCATTTTGGAATGAAAACAATTGCCAGGACAGCCTGGAAATGAAGCTAGAAATACAGCTTCTGCAAAACAGAATCAGAGAATGGTTTAGGTTGGAAGGGACCTTAAAGATCATCTAGTTCCAACCCCCCTGCCATGGGTCTTCAAAATAGCTTGAAGTTGCATCTTGTGACTAAAATGCACAATTCTTTCACCCCACTAAAAGTTTTTAAATTCCTCAGATACAGAGAGTTTCCAAGAACAATCAGCTTGTTTCATAGTACAAGTTAGTAGGAAATATATGTATGAACACACACGTTTTACACTGAAAAATTCTGTTTCACAATCACCACTGTTAATAATCAAGTTCAGCTACAATGGGCTAGTTCAGTGTTAAATGTTTCTAGAAGATTTTAATACAATTCTCCTGCAAATAAATTTTCAACCACACCTTACTGGCACTTTGGGGGTTTTTTGTGATGCTTTCATTGAAATCCATATTTCAGCTCTGTCTCTCAGAAGTAACAACCATTCTTGTTCTACCAGATACAAAAATACAGTTATAAATAAGACTCAGCATTAAGTATCTCTAATCAATGCCAATATATTTTTCCCTCCACAGGTAACTGTGATTAACGCTGCGTATCATTTATTCCCAACTCAGACGCAAATCACTGTCTCCCAAGATTAGGTAAGCAAATACATCAATAAATCTGCTGGACAATCTGGAAAGCATCTGGCACCTACAGAAATTTCAAAAAGAAACCTAAGTTTTCTTCACTGCTCAAACTGAGCTGCAAGTAGAAGCACATGGCTTGAGGATTTGAGGTAAACCCTGTGCCAGACAGAGGGAAAGACTCTGCACGTGGAGTTGTCCAACCAGTAAGTCATGAGGCTCTGTTGATCTTTCCATGACAATGGAATCAAGGCATAAATCTTGTTGTTTCCCACACAAAGGTACACTTTTAAATACAAAGGTTAAAGAAATTTGAAACCAAAACCAAACAGAAAATAGCACATTCAAATACGATGTAAAACTGATGTGCTTTGTAAAATGCCCATAAATAAAAAGGGCTTAAGCATAGTATCATTGTATATTATTTAATTCTGCCTCAAAACACAGAATTATTTATTGATCATATTAATCACGTCAAAACACAGAATTAAATAACATACAATGATAATGTGCTTAAAAATTTTACCAGCTGGCAAGCAATTTGCTATTTCCATTTTTAAGTAGCTTCATGGAAAGCCAGTTTTGCGGAGCATCCTATTGAATTACTGTTTTCATAGACAACATTTCTGCTTTCTAAAGATTTAGGCACCCCAAAAAGCTCATTAATAGTGTACAAATAAGGCCATAAAATGATAGAAAGCTTCTGGTTACATTAGTGTGACTCGAGACATATCCATCCTTATAGAAAAAAATAAGCATGCTCACATTTATTAAATTCAACTTGTGTCTCATTCAGACAGTTCTATTAATTAACCTGTGAAGAAATTCTTCTTAATGTGACCCAGGACACCATTGGCCTTCTTGCCACGAGAGCATGTTGCTGGCTTGTGGTGAACTTACTGTCCCCCAGAACTCCCAGGTCCTTCCCTGTGGAGCTGCCTTCCAGCAGGTCAACCCCTCACCTGCACTGGTCCATGGGGTTATTCCTCTGCAGGTGCAGGACCCCACACTTGCCCTTGATGAAATTCATGAGGTTCCCCTCCATTCACCATCAAAAATGAGGAAATCATCATCAAGAAATACAACACTGTTCTTGTACTCTAAAGAAAAACCTTCCTCAAAACAAATCAGAGGATCTAAGTGGCAATAAATAAAACACCTCATCTGATGAACTTGTCGTCCACTGAGCCAGCAAATTTCACCTCTCAGACACACTAATTCCCACTAGAAAAAATTAAGCTTATTCTTACCCAGATTGCTGCTTTACTAGCAAGTGAAATAAAACCCCTTCCAAAAACAATCTCCACAAAACCAGTAGCAGATAGAAAGTCATCTAGTCTGTTACTAAAAGCTAAACTCTTTTGTTTTTGTGGGTTTGATGCACGTTCAGCTGCCACCAAAGCAGTTGCCTGCCAGAGCAAAAGCATCATATAGCATTTAACATAAATCTCACAACACGCATAAGCCCCCCCTTGGCACTTTAATCATTTGCTAACAGTTACAATAAGATTGTATTAAAAATTTAAACTGCCCTACTTAATGCAATTTACCTTCAAAGGTCCATTTCCAGAGAATGAATTCGAATGATATAAATGTCGAACACTCGATCAGATTTATTGCACTGAAGAATATTTCTCTTGATACAGATCTGACGAGTGAAGGCTAATGGCTTTAGTTTTATTACTTTTTAAGCACTTAATGGGAAAATTTAGACATTTTCACAAGACTAAGCTCCAGCCAGAATGGTACATTTACAGAATGACAGCCCAGAAGAAAGCTGTGGGATCTCTTCAGAGATGACCGACTCAACAGCGTTATTAATGGAGAGATTAATGGAAAGTATTTATCCAGATAATTTGTCACACAACACTTGGGCACGAGTGTCTCTGCTAAACAGGGCCAGGGGAGAGAAGCAGAAACCCCTGGCTACAGCTGTATGGAACTGGGGGGCAAAATGCACCATCCTAGGGGAAGACAACTGAAGTCACACCAAGACTGCACAATACAGAGCTCAGCAATGCTGCTGTAGGTACAGATTCATCTTGCAGGTCACCAGGGGATACACACAAGTTATCCAAAGTGCTGGCAAATTACAAAAAAAACCAAACCCATACCAGTTTCCCACCTCCAGCAGCTTCACAGAGAAGGACCATGGAGTCCTGGTGGACAGTAAGTTAACCATGAGACATCAACGTGCTCTTGTGGCCAAGGAGACCAATGGTCTCCTGGGATGCACTGAGTGACCAGAAGGTTGAGGGAGGTTCTCCTCTCCCTCTACTCTGCCCTAGTGAGGCCACATCTGGACTGTTGTGTCCAGTTCTGGGTTCCCCAGTTCAAGAGAGACAAAGAACTACCAGAGAGAGTCCAGCAGAGGTTACAAAGATGCTGAGGGGACTGGAGCACAAGGAAAGGCTGAGAGCCCTGGGGCTGCTTAGCCTGGAGAAGAGAAGACTGAGATGGGATCTGATCAGAGTTCACAAATATCTGAAGGGTGGGTGTCATGGAGCCAGACTCTCTTCAGCGGTGCCCAGCAACAGGACAAGGGGCAACGGGCACAAACTGGAACCCAAAAGGTTCCACCTGAACAGGAGGAGAAACTTCTTTCCTGTGAGGGTGCCAGAGCCTGACCCAGGCTGCGCAGAGCTTGTGGAGTCTCCTTCTCTGGAGAGATTCCAAACCTGCCTGGATGTGATTCTGGGCAACCTGCTCTGAGTGACCCTGCTATAGCAGGGGGGTTGGACAAGATGATCTCCAGAGGTTCCTTCCAACCCCCACCATTCTGTGATTACATTCCAACCACGCTTTCCACAAATGTAAAAAGTGCTTCCAACACACCACAAAGCAATAGCTTTGCCTGTCCAAAACAACTTTTTTTTTTTTTTTTTTTTTAAATTGAAAGACAGCTGGGAGTCCTCAGATTTCAATTAATGTCTAGGTACTTATCCAATCAATCATCAAGTGCCATAAATTTCCTATATTTCTCATTAGTTACACTATTACATGGCTTAAATCTAAACATACCTTTGCACGAGGCTGTAAATTACGATGCCTAAGACACAAGCAACAGTATCAGCCATCAGAAGAGGCATAAATGATGAGAGGGAGTCAATTGTAGATATGCTCAACCAACGCTGATTTACTCCTCATGATTTTTTTTTCTCCAAGGGTATCACCAAGAGAAGTGCCAGCAGCACACTACATCTCTCAGAGTTTGCATATATGACTTGAAACCAGTAATGACCTGTCTTTATTAACATTAACAAGTTTTATGCACAAAATCCAATTTTCTATGGCAAAAATATTTCTTCAGCATCTGCCAATAACATCCCTTCATTAAGTACAGACAGGCAAAGGTTTGTTTTTCTTCAAGCTCTAAACTTAAAATTGGTTTTGTGGCTCAGAAAACCATCTTCAGCCTTTTTGAAGGGCACGCAGGTGGTGGGATGCTCCAAAAGGGACCTTACACAGCAGTGTCTTCTGTGCTTAGAAACCCCTGGGTTTGTTACACTGAAACCAAGAAGAATATGTGTTCATATGTTTATTACCAAAACTATGAGCTTTTTAGTCTCATACCAGCTTTACTATAATTCTTCTTCTGAATTAAAGCTCCCCCAGGTGATTAACCAGCACCCATGCTCTGAGTGAGGTGCTGCTGTCCCTACAGTCAAAACCCACCTTGCAAAGCTTGGCTGACCACTCAAGGAAAGCAGATGATCCCTGCACTGAGAACAAGTCCTAGACACTCCTTTAAAAGACAAACACCATTTATTCACAAAGCAAGCACAAACGATTCACCCACAAATCACAAGCGTCTCACCACCACATGAAAACACATTTCCCTGTTCCTACCACGTCTGCTTCCTGTCTACTTGCACTCATTTTTTATTTTAAATCTGCTGTGAAGGGACCACATTGGCTTCCCCAGAAGGCAGGACAACTCCTGGCCATGTAGGAGCACTACAGCAGCAGGTGCTGCCAGCTCCATCCTGTGTCCACAGCCACAGCAGCACCCAGCAGCACCCTCCCCTGGTGAGGATCTCACCTTGAAAGTTCTGTGCCACTCACTCCCTGAAAGAAGGCTGAAGCCAGGTGGGGTCAGTCTCCTCTCTCACGGAACAAGCAACAGGACAAGAGGAGATGGCCTCATGTGCCAGGTTAGGAACATTTTCTTCTCCCCCAAAAAAGTCTCTTCCAACCAAAACAACCCTCACCTTGGTACAACCTTCTTTAAAGGAGTTGTCAAGAGCAAGAAGGTCTCCCCTGACCCTCCTTTCCTCCAGGCTAAACAACTCCAGGTCCCTCAGCTGCTCCTCACAAGACTTAGTCTCTAGACCCCTTGCCACGTTTCTTGCCCTTCCCTGGACACACCCCAGCCCCTCATTGTCCTTGCTGGAGTGAGGGGCCCAAAACTGAACCCAGGATTCGAGGTGCAGCCTCCTCAGAGCCGAGTCCAGAGGGATGACCCCTGCCCTAGTCCTGCTGTCCACACTAGTGCTGATCCAAGCCAGGATGCTGGTGGCCTTCTTGGCCACCTTGACACACACTGGCTCATCTTCAGCTCGCTGTTACCAGAACCCCCAGATCCTTTTTCCCAGGCAGTTTCCAGCCACTTTTCCTGAAGCCTGGAGCATTGCGGGGGATTGTTGCGACTCAAGTCGAGCAGCCTACAGATAAAATTCCCTGTGCATTTACTGTTGATGGAAGCCAACAAGACGGGTGTGACTTTTTCTTTTCTTAAGAGGGAAGAGGCAAAAGCTCCACCTTTAATGATCACAACTTTCCTTCAGCAACATGTTTCTTATCACTGCAAGCAACCTCACCA
>VYZX01019443.1:95599-152453 GCA_013401335.1 Brachypteracias leptosomus
ACACAGCAGTGTCTTCTGTGCTTAGAAACCCCTGGGTTTGTTACACTGAAACCAAGAAGAATATGTGTTCATATGTTTATTACCAAAACTATGAGCTTTTTAGTCTCATACCAGCTTTACTATAATTCTTCTTCTGAATTAAAGCTCCCCCAGGTGATTAACCAGCACCCATGCTCTGAGTGAGGTGCTGCTGTCCCTACAGTCAAAACCCACCTTGCAAAGCTTGGCTGACCACTCAAGGAAAGCAGATGATCCCTGCACTGAGAACAAGTCCTAGACACTCCTTTAAAAGACAAACACCATTTATTCACAAAGCAAGCACAAACGATTCACCCACAAATCACAAGCGTCTCACCACCACATGAAAACACATTTCCCTGTTCCTACCACGTCTGCTTCCTGTCTACTTGCACTCATTTTTTATTTTAAATCTGCTGTGAAGGGACCACATTGGCTTCCCCAGAAGGCAGGACAACTCCTGGCCATGTAGGAGCACTACAGCAGCGGGTGCTGCCAGCTCCATCCTGTGTCCACAGCCACAGCAGCACCCAGCAGCACCCTCCCCTGGTGAGGATCTCACCTTGAAAGTTCTGTGCCACTCACTCCCTGAAAGAAGGCTGAAGCCAGGTGGGGTCAGTCTCCTCTCTCACGGAACAAGCAACAGGACAAGAGGAGATGGCCTCATGTGCCAGGTTAGGAACATTTTCTTCTCCCCCAAAAAAGTCTCTTCCAACCAAAACAACCCTCACCTTGGTACAACCTTCTTTAAAGGAGTTGTCAAGAGCAAGAAGGTCTCCCCTGACCCTCCTTTCCTCCAGGCTAAACAACTCCAGGTCCCTCAGCTGCTCCTCACAAGACTTAGTCTCTAGACCCCTTGCCACGTTTCTTGCCCTTCCCTGGACACACCCCAGCCCCTCATTGTCCTTGCTGGAGTGAGGGGCCCAAAACTGAACCCAGGATTCGAGGTGCAGCCTCCTCAGAGCCGAGTCCAGAGGGATGACCCCTGCCCTAGTCCTGCTGTCCACACTAGTGCTGATCCAAGCCAGGATGCTGGTGGCCTTCTTGGCCACCTTGACACACACTGGCTCATCTTCAGCTCGCTGTTACCAGAACCCCCAGATCCTTTTTCCCAGGCAGTTTCCAGCCACTTTTCCTGAAGCCTGGAGCATTGCGGGGGATTGTTGCGACTCAAGTCGAGCAGCCTACAGATAAAATTCCCTGTGCATTTACTGTTGATGGAAGCCAACAAGACGGGTGTGACTTTTTCTTTTCTTAAGAGGGAAGAGGCAAAAGCTCCACCTTTAATGATCACAACTTTCCTTCAGCAACATGTTTCTTATCACTGCAAGCAACCTCACCAGACCAAACTTCAATTTCGAAGTGGGATTATATGCAATCAGTTTAAGGATTGTCTACTTTATAGAAAAATAACCAGGTATTTTAAACTCAGCAGCAGTGCTGGATGTTTGCAGGGGTAGGAACTCCAGAAACTAAAGCCAACACTTCCTCTGGCTTCTTCCACACACCACCCCCACACAACCAGGCTTTGAAACCCTGAATACACAATTGCTAATCCCAGAGCAGCAAACAGTTTCAATAGGATTTGCATATGCATAGGGAGGAGTTGAAAGGGAACTGCATTGAATTGCAGTGGCTCTGGAAGAACAATCTATGCTAATAATAAACTTTGATGTTTAAAATGTGTTTGTTACACAACAGAGATCATTACAATAGGATTATGTTTATTACACCAGTTTTAAATGTTTGATAGCTCAGACAAAAGCATCCCTTTATTATAAGGGGGAAAAGCCAGCTCTTCTCTTTAATAGAATCATAGAATCAGGGAATGGCTTGGGTGGGAAGGGACCTTCAAAGGTCATCTAGTCCAACCCCCTGCTGTGAGCAGGGACAGCTTCAACTAGAGCAGGCTGCTCAGAGCCCCATCCAACCTCACCCGGAATGTTTCCAGGGATGGGGCATCAACCACCTCTCTGGGCAACCTGGGCCAGTGTCTCACCACAATCAGTGTAAAAAAATTCATTTTTCTCTTTAGTCTAAGCCTACCCTCTTTTGGTCTAAAATCATCACCCCTTGTCCTCTCACCAGAGGACCTGCCAAAACATCTGTCCTCATCTTTCTGATAGGCCCATTTAAGTACTGAAAGGCCACAAAAAGTTCTCCCCAGAGTCTTCTCTCCTCCAGGCTGAACAACCCCAACTCTAGGCCTGTCCTCACAGCAGAGGGGTTCTAAAAATTCACTGTTACTAAATACACTGCAAACACATCCAGGAACAGACTAAAGTCGTAGAAACTGGGAGCTATAAATGTAATATTAATGTTTTGACAGAGGGTTTTTTTGACGACTCAGATGTGAGAGCTTCAGTCTGCTGTTTTACTGAAATAATGAATATACAAGAGCAACAGTTCTTCTCTAGAATCTCAAGGGATGGCCAGAAACATCACAGCACCATGCACCAACAGAACACACACCAGGCACACTACAGCTGTTTCTCAAGGTGAAGTCAGGACTTTCCCACAAAACCTCAGGCTTGCTGAGGTTGCCTCCTGCCTTTGCTCTGACAGCCTCTGCTTTCTACCCTGAGCACAGGTTTGGTTTCCAGATGTTCCAAAATGCTCTGGTGATGTTCTGAGCAGGCTGGTGGTGTTTGCATAGTCAGTTTTATAGCAATGGGCATTTGCCTCGAGACAAGACATTTTGCATGTTAGCTCCTACTCTTTATTCAGCAGTACTAAACTAGTAAAGCTGTTTTGTGCTAACAGATTTAAAGTTAAATCCACAAAGGACAGTTAAAGTCAATGACCAAGGGACAATATATCGAAGACAATTGTAGGAATCATTTTAGACACATCATGCTGCCCTCTGTTTTTGAGGGCTCATTGGACAAGCTGTACAGAACACAGGCTGCAGGGCAGAGGATGAGGTGTTAATGTGTTCTAAGATTTGTCTGGGTTCAGTTTTGGGCCCCTCACTCCAAGAAGGACAATGAGCTGCCAGAGCTTGTCCAGAGAAGGGTAATGAAGCTGGTGAAGGGTCTAAAGCACAAACCTTGTGAGAAGCGGATGAGGGGCCTGGGGTTGTTCAGCCTGGAGAAAAGGAGGCTCAGGGGAGACCTTCTTGCTCTCGACAACTCCCTGAAAGGAGGTTGGAGCCAGGTGGGGGTCAGTCTCTTTTTCCAAGGAACAAGTGATGGGACAAGAGGAAACAGCCTCAAGTTGTGTTAGGAGAGTTTTAGATTGGACATGAGGAAAAACATCTTCCCCAAAAGGGTTGTCAAGGCCTGGCTGAGGCTGCCCAGGGCAGTGGCTGAATCACCATCCCCGGACATGTTTAAAAGTCATGTAGATGTGTTGCTGAGGGACATGGTCTATCAGTGGACTTGGCAGAGTTAAGTTAATGGTTGGACATGATGATCTTAAAGGTCTTTTCCAACATAAACAATTATATGATTCTAATAAAAAGATTGTTGCTGTAATAAAGAAAACCTAAACGGGCGCTTTAAGCAGCTCACGCTCTGCAGAAGCCCTTTCTGGCCCTTATCTCACCTTGTGGCCAACCCAGGCACCCTCCATTACAGCATCATTAGCAACTGCAGAAGCAGGGCTGAGGAGTCACCTCACTACCAGATAGAACAAGCAGTATATGTGCCTATTTATTTAATCCTCCCATTTGGATCCATGCCCTGCAGCTGAGCCCTGTTCACAGCCTGTCCCCGGTTCCTCGCTAGACAATCAGGTTGCTGCTCAGGTCACTTGGCTCCAACAGAGCTGCAGAAACTGTCACTGCTCTTTTCAGCTTCTGTCACCAGCTCCACCAGCAACTGCAGCACTACCAAATCTAGATGCTTTTCCATAATTCAACTTGTGTCAAGCTGATGGGACATCTGACATCTTTCTATTCTGGTTTTCCCTTCGTTTTTCCTCTATTGCAAATAAGGTTCTGCAAGATGCAAGACAGTTTAGCAGCAGGGGTAGTTTCCCCAGGTACTAAACGCAACAGCAACACAAACACGTAATGCAGACTGAAAATGACAAAGCAGGAACAGATTAGAAATTAAAATCTATGCACAAAAAAAAATTGAGGAAAAAAATATTGAAAGCCTGTTTCCGCTTGATGTAAAAAATGTCCTGTATTGAGAGGCTTGTATCTACCAGACACTGCATTTTAGAACAGCAGCAGCTGATTGCTATAGATTGGAAAAGATACACAACACTTAACAAAAAAATGAGAGCATATACTGTCATTTTTTTCAGAACAGTTTACAAAGCTGAACACAACCTCCACCTCTGGAGAAAGAACAATCCCAGTCCTTCAACCTGTGCTCACATCGGCACATAGAACTCTAATCTGTGGGTGCAACACGAACGTTACTGACATGTGTGTGTTTAATATCAATATTTAACATTGATGGAGGGCAGATTAATATACAACTTACTTGATCCTATAAACCTGACTGGCTTATGCCTCTCACCCTCAGGTCTCTCACCAATTAAAAGCAACTGCCCACCAGACATCTATCACACTCCCTGTCCCAGGATTTCTCTTCCAGTTGGCATTTAAGGATACAGAATAGAATGTTTTAGGTTGGAAGGGACCTCTAGGGCATCTGGTCCAACTTCCCTACACAAGTAGGGACATCTCTACCTAGATCAGGCTGCTCAGAGCCCCATCAAGCCTGACCTTGAATGACTCCAGGCATGGGGCCTCCACCACCTCTCTGGGCAGCCCATTCCACTCATCTATCACCCTCATGTCAAAGAACTTTTTTCTAATATCCAGTCTAAATCTCTCCTTTCCTAGCTTAAACCCATTACTCCTTGTCCTATCATTACAAGCCCTTTTGAATAGACCTTCCCCTGCCTTCCTGTAGGCCCCCTTCAGATACTGGAAGGTCACTGTAAGATCCTACTATAAACCTACTGGACTAAACCTGACTCTTCAGTACTGGAAATCTTACTCTTTCACGTTTTGAGGAAACATATCAGCATTCTAGTTTCCATTTAGAGAAGAATTTGTACATGAGGAACTAGGTCTTTCATTTATTGTACTCTTTAGAAAGCTCAAGACCTGTCACCTACTCCATAACATCAGCAGCTCTGCATCATCATCATCTTTCTAGGTTTCAAGTAATGTGCCTTACTGCACATGCTTCAAATTAAGACTTAAAGAAGGTGCTGTAAAACTAACCCTATAAAATTTATAAGTCACATGGAAAGTTCTGCAGAGATTATGGTTTTCTACAAGTAGCCTTGTGAATGACACACTTACCATGGCTGAAAACTAACTCCCCCTGGAACTTTTATTACTGTTACGGTATTCAACTCCTCTGTAGGAATCACAGCACTTATTAAACACCATACCCTGGATTCCTCCTTCTCATCCCATTGTTTCCCTCCAAGGATGAGGAAAACAGAGACAGACAAGTCATCAGTAGATCTCCTTCTCTTGATTCCTTTACTCCATTTTGAATTTGGGTGCAGAGCTGAAGAAATCTAATGGAGCAGTACAAGTCTCAAAGTCCCCAAAGCCTGGAAAGTCCCTGCAATTTTCATGAAGAGTGGCAACCAGGCAAAGGACATATGGGAGTCCCAACAAACAGCATGGCTGTAACATCAAACAAGTGCCCAGCATGAGGGAAACCACATGCAAGAGACCTTATAAGTCCCCAGGGACAGCAAAAAAAAAAAAGTCTTGGACCATAATGTATGAAGAGTGAATTTCAGTTAATCAAAAAATATAAATCCAAGGAAAAGGCTGCTCCAGTATGGTTTGTTCTGTTGCTTTCACAAATATCTGCCATTTTCCAGTCCATTCCTGTTGATGCCAACAGCTCCCCAAGATGAAGACTTCTTCACACTCTTGCTGTTTTTCCAGGGAGTACTCAACTCATAGAGCTCATTTCAAGCCTTTCTATATCATACTGATTTTATATATTGAACAATTTCCTCCTACCAACTAACATGGGACCCTCCCATAACAATCTAAAGTCTGATTTATGATATCAGGACAGGTGGAGAACAGAGAGGAACAAACAAAAATCTAACCAAAACCAGCTACTACCAGACCACCAATGGAATGAAATTATTGTTTCCAGAACTGCACAAACAAAATCTTCCCATTTATTAATAAGAGTTAAGGGCAGGCAGAAGCAAGGGCAAAGCTTCATACTAAAGTAACACCAAGTTCAGAATAAAACATATGCAGGAACAGACTTTGCAAGATAAGCCATGTCAGATTTGTGCATTTATATCTCTTTTCTACCAATTTTCATTACCAAAATCCTTTAGATTTTCTGATTCAGTTATACAAAGCTCCAAAGAAAATTCTCTACAGACAAGTTTATAAGAGACGTTAACATCTATTAAAAATTTGCTGTATCTTCCCCACACAATACAAAATAGGAAAAGCAAGAATACCACGTGGTGCCATTCAAGGAAAGAATTTACTCAAGTAGGGAATTACCATTTCTGTGCTCAGCTGTGGGTTGTGGCATGTTCCTGGAGAGACAGATGGCAAACCACAGGCACATCCTCCAGCAAGCCAAGGGTCCCTGGAAAGGGCTGTTCTACTGCATTTGGACCTGAAGTCCTGCTGCCATGAAAGGGTATGGGTTGTTTTCCTATGGGGCCAGGCTGAGAGAGCTGGGGTTGTTCAGCCTGGAGAAGAGAAGGCTCCAGGGAGACCTTCCTGCAGCCTTTCAGTGCTTAAAGGGGCCTATCAGAAAGCTGGGACTCTTCCTCAGGGATGGGACGAGGGGTAATGGCTTCAAATTGAAAGATTTAGATTAGATATTAGGAAGAAATTCTTCACTGTGAGGGTGGTGAGACACTGGCACAGGTTGCCCAGGGAAGTTGTGGATGCTCCATCCCTAGATGTGTTCAAGGCCAGGTTGGATGGAGCTTTGTGGAGCCTGGAGGTGCCCCTGCTCATGTCTGAGAGTTGGAACCAGATGATCTTTAAGGTCTCTTCCAACCTAAATCATTCTATGATTTTTAAAATCCTTATTTATTTATTTTTTAATCAGGAAGGGCATGAGGCACCTAAATAAAAAATAAAAATTCTCCCACATGGAACGAAGAAAAATTGAAATTTGGAACTTTTCAACACTAAATGCCACTTACTATCACAGCTTAAACATCACTGATGATCCCATTTAAGAGCAGTAACAGTCTGGAAACTCTGTCCATCAGTGCCAGGAACCAGGCTGGTGACAGAGCAAGGCCTCAGCTGACGAGGCCATTCCTCTAATTCAGCGTGTCCCACACACAGGGAGGCAACCCCCCAAATCTTTAACCTCTCCGGGCACCCTCAGCGCCCATAGTCTCCCAGGGCACCGAGCCCGCACCCGCGGCCTGGGGGAAAGGGGTTGCGGGGTGGGGAGAAGCCGCCGGGGAGCGGCGAGAAGGCCTCGGGAGGGACCGGCCCGCTCGGGTGCGCTTCAGCCCCGCGGCCGCGGTTGCGGCGCCCCCTGGCGGCCACTGGGGAAGGCGGGGACGCAGGCCCCGGCCCCGCCTCCAGGCCCAGCCGCGCTTTATTCATTTACAGTGCAACGATTAATATTTAAAAGTATTAATTTTACCTTCATCTCTACACCGAGGCGTTCTGAAAACGAACAGGGGCTGAGAGTTTGTTGCTCCTGGCTAAGATGTACTAGTAAGGGCAAAAAATGTGTCCCCTTCTCTTTCTTAAAATAAATAAATAACTACAATGCAAATATCTGGACCTAACCCCCCCAAAAAAGATACATTTCCCAGGGTTGCTGCAGCACAGAGGAGCACGTCAAAGTCCTACCAGTCTATAATTACTAGCCTAACTAACAGGTAATCAGTCGATCTTTAATTAAGGAGCAATCTGAGTGACAGGTTGCTTCGAGCGCTCTCCGAAAGCTCAGCCCTGAGCTCCACCAACACAAGGGAACTCAGGAGCCAGAGGACCCCAGCTCTGCCTTACACGGGGGGGTCAAAAGCTCACCCCTGAGCTCCACCACCACCAAGGGAACTCAGGAGCCAGAGGACCCCAGCTCTGCCTTACACGGGGGTCCCCACTGCCCCAGCTCCACCAAATCAAAGCAGCCTCTGGGCCCTATCTAGTGCAAGAGTGAATATTGCCTCTTCCTAAAATAGCTGTCAGCAGAACAGGACTGAGACTTTATTTACTTCCCATTAGACTGATTAACATTTCCTAATGAAAACACATCTATAAAAGCTGACTTGATAATACTGATAGCAAGTGACAGCCTCTCCCTGCAATCCGCCTGCGTGAGGATTAATTTGTCATCTTCCATCCCTTAATGGAGGATTTGTACTTCAAGGTATCCCCTTTCAGACACAGCATTAGAAATGCTATTTGGATTTGGAAATAGAGTATTTCTGGTAAATATTTACACAGTAATAAAAGATTAGTTTAATTTGCTGATAAAGCAACCAAACCCAACAGCAACAGCACAGCACCAAAGCTCAATGTCCCAATTATGAGGCAGCAACGGCCTCTACCATTACATACCTGTAACTCCTGCCACAATGTTCACACGTTTATTGCTATTTTGGGCATTTTTATTGCAAAATTTGTGTGTTACAGCCATCAAAAAGTAAAATCTCTTAAATCTGTTTGACAACTCATATAACAGGTATACATATATCCTACTGTGTGCAGAACAGAATAGTGTATTTTGATTTTCACCTTCTCCCTTGTCTAGGACACACAACAAAGTACTAAAGACCAAACCCCAATCCTAATAAATCCCAGTCCTTACCAATGCATTTTTCCTAAGACAGACATGGCAGCAGCAATGTCATCTGTGCTATCAGAGACAACTTGCATCAAAAACTCTTCCATCAAGTACATCTTCTCAAGATGCAATTTGTCTAACGGCACCTTGACAGGGAGGCTCTAAACCCTGACACTGCAGAAATCCCTTCACCAATAAGGTTCATCAGTAATGGAGATACACACATGCACAAATATATGTATTTATGTATACAGAAATATATTTATCTGTGTGTATATACACAAACACACACAAGAAATAGAGTTTATGTATCCCTACTAACTATACAACTGGGTCACACTTCAAGCCCTTATAATGGGTTTAATTTCCCCCAAATTAGGAATTTTTAAGCTTATACTAACATGACTAATCAGAATTTTACTGTACACATACAGAGTCACAGTGGTAGCCACAGCAATATAAAGGATCTCCACACTGAAAGTTTATGCTGAAAGATGTAAACATCTTCTATTCTGATCTTTAGCAGGTGTAAAACCAAAGTGAAGTGCTAAGCTACAGCTCTGAATCCAAATGAGAGTCAAACCCTTTTGTTTCAACACCCAGTGATGCAAGTTACATTGACGGTAAAATTTTATCCTCTAAATATTTGAACATTTGCTTCTCCATCAGAGAATTGCATAGCACACAGTTAAATGGGTCAAAGAAAATCTGAATGTAAAGCAGGGAAAGGCGTGCAATTATGAATACATCATGAACAAAAATAAAAGCAATTTTTATGCATTAATGGTACATCAAGCTAATTCAAGAAGGCTAAAATCATTAAAAAGGCATCCTGGGGCAGTACACAGTCATTACAATACTGTGCTGACAAGAAATATTAAAATAATCATTTCCAATGTCATTGATAAGATCCCTTCTGATAAGCAGGGAAAAAGCCAACCCTAATTCTTAATTGGAAAATCTGAAGTAAAATGGACCTCATTAGCATTTGATCTTATTTTTAAAACATAATCACCCTGTCCAACAATTCCCAATTCCAAATATAATCCAAAAATGAATTTATTATCCTCCATAGTTGGGCTAGTTGTTCTGCTAATCCTCTGGAACCCAGAAATTTTATTTTGGACAAATTCAGGGCCTTGCTTGTGCAGCTCCACCCTCAAGAGATCAGACCCAACTGGGACAACACTGAAGGTTAAAACCTGCCCTCTAAAATGGTCAAATCTTGTTTCACTTGAGTACAAGCTTTCACACAAAACATCTGATTGTCACATCACAGAATGCCTGAGTACTTCTCACACTTAGGAAATTACAAGTTCTACAACTGTATCAACACAGCTTAATTTGTAAATTATTATTAGGGTATAGATATGCACATTTCTAAAGACTAAGAACCACCATCCTGACAACTGCTGCTTTATAAATCAGTTTTCAACCTCTTAAAACATTAAAGAAGTTACCTAAAAATACACAGAGGTACATTAGCTATGCATCAGCATGCAGAGAAAGTTTCTGCAGATGGAAACACTGTGGTGAAGCAGTGTGTGTATTGCAGAAGTACAAACCTACTCTGTTACAACCCATAACGAGCTTATCAACTGTAATGAAGCGTTGTAAACAATGCAGTCGGATTTAACTAAAGGATAAAGCACCATTTTCATAATAGTAATAATAATCATTCAAGTTAAATTATTCTAGCACTCAACTGTGGGGAAAATAGGAAATGAGTTATAATAGACAAAGGCATAATAGATGGCCACTAACAGAGTTCAATGGATGCTTGCAGGGGAAAAATTAGAAATTTAATTTCTAATGTGTGTGCAATGAAGGAGTAAAAAGACCCTTTGATGCCACTTCCAATTTCTCCCTCTGAAAGGTAGGTCTACATCACATCAAGGTAGAAAACGGGAATAAGAAGCTAGATTCTAGGAAAAGCTTGTAAAGCAGAACCTTTTGTAACACAACTAATGGTTGGTATGTTAAAGAAAAGTCTGTTGTAACTTAGACTGGTAACTGGGGTTTAGACAATGGAAGTTTGCAGAGAGATCCAGATTCACCAACTCCCTGGCAATTCAATGTACCTGACAAAGAGAAGGGGGAGAGGAAGAACAGGGTGCATCTGGATCAGAAATCATGTATACAAATCCCAGCTGCTGCAAACCACTGCATAATGTTTGACTTGATTAAAATAAGAGTTGTTGCATGAAGTGAAAGCACCAAAGCTAACACGGCTAAACCAAACCCAATCTCACCCACTGCATCTGCTGCAATATCCACATTTGCAAAAAGTCCACCCCAAGCCAATAAAAAACAAACAAAACAATCCATCACAATCAACATTATCCTAAAAATGTAAAAGAAGTGAAGCTTTCACCAAAGTTTCAAGCCAAGCCAATGCTGTGGGACTTTGATCAACACACCTACCAAAGCAAATGCTTGGAGCATCTAAACACCAACCACTGCCCCTCCTGGCATATAATAAATAGTGATTAAATCCTATACCTGAATGAGGTACTATTTTTTCTCAGCTACACACCATAAAACCCCCTGTCTTATCCATTCTTCTGTTAATGAAAAGGGGTACAGACCAATGACTATGTTTCAAGTTGGCTGAAAAACACAATTAATTTATGAAGGTGGCTGGCACTGTCTCAGGGTTTCCTCAAAATATTAAGAAATTCTTAAGAGCATACTATGTGCAGACCTCTACTTCGCCTGTCCCTACTCTCCTCATCCCTTCTTCTTCTTGTTCATTGACAATATTTATATCAAGAAGTGTTTTTTTCAAGTCAGACTGTGCTTTCTGATTTTGGACAACGGGCTCCATTTATTCCAGAGTTGTTCCTAACATCCAACCTAAACCTCCCTGGCACACGTTACTTGGGAGAAGAGACTGACTGCCACCTGGCCCCAACCTCCTTTCAGGTGAAAAATTTAAAAGTTTTCTTCAAACTTCTGCACTTGAACCTCTTCCCTTTCAAGAGTTTTCATGTAGACTATATGAACTCTCTGAAGAAGCCACTAAAACCATCATTAAGCCTATGCTGAACCTGAATGTCCCAGAGTTGCACAAACCAAGCATCACTTAATCAAGCTCTCCCTATTAACAACTCACACTGTTCATTCACACCCCCTATTTAATGGGGTTAAGAAGTTGCTTTGTTTCCTGCTGAAATAAACAGCAAAAATTATCAGGGATTGGATTTGGTCCCAGACATGTCTGGCAACCATAACACATTTATGCAGAAATATTCCTAATCCTATTAGTTGGCAAATATGAAGTAGTTGGTTGCTTGCCATGTAGGTAAAACAAAACCTTGATATTTCTTAAACACATGATCTTTGTCAGCTCTTTCTACTCACTACAGAAATTTAGCAGAGAGACAAATAAGCTCCCTGGAAGCTTACAAGTTTATCACACTAGCTTTGTGCCAAGAGACTTCTCTCTCAAAAGGTCCCTGAGAAAGAAGAAGAAAAAAAATAAATAGATTGTACAAAGATCCCCAAACATCATGATTTGGAACATATAATTAACAATCTAACTATAGCCAGCACTCAAAAATAAATGTGCTAACAAAAAAGCCTAATGGTTCTTTGAAACTCATTTTCAAAACAGAAAATCTAGACAAGGAAAACAGTAATTTCTGCAGCTAGATCAAGCAAAAACAGCGAGGACAGTGCAAAGATACAGCTTCAAATGCTCTGCTCTGAAATTGTACCCACAGGAGGGGTAAAAACACCCTTATTTGGAGTTAAATCTAGTGCAGTGCATGCCAGTATTTTCAATCTGTGTGGATACAGACATAGATATATTTTCAGTACTTTAAAATGTGAATGCTTTCCTTTTTTCCCATATAAAATTAGAATGTTTTGCTTTATTTTGTTTTCATTTCAGCCGTCTTTGGAAACCTCTCCAATAGGTACTGATGTGACACTGTCACACAACCACAGACAGCATGAGACTTTGCAATGAAAAGCTGACAATGACAAAACCCCCAGAACTAAGGAGCTCTGAGAAGCGTTTCAGGATAATTAAGAAGGTTTTACACACAGAAGAACTGCTGCAATGAAGGGCTGACATGTTCAGCCACTCGACACCCATGGTTAGAAGGCAAGGCAGCGAAGCCCCAAGACACTTGGCTCAGTCTCCACTAGAGGGAGCACAGAGCCCACCTCATACAGCACAGACCAGGTCCAGCATCACTTCTCCAGCCACATTAGTAGTAACTGTTCCCAGGTAGTTACACATGATCACAAAGAACTTGTATTATTCCTTTTCTTAACATACAATGATCCCAAATACCTCCTACAAGGCAAAAATTGCTTCTAATGATGTTTTAAATCACCCTTCAGCAGCCAACTTTACTTTTAAACCTCTGCACGAGGCTGTCAACTTCTAACACCCCATGAACACCCCAAGTTACTTTTTATGATTCTCCTATTCCTGTGTTTTCTCTCAATTTATTCTCACTTTCTCAGATGTGCAAGACAATGCCCAATTTGTACACATAGCCACGTCTCCACAAGCACTAAATCAAAACAAAGAAAACTTGGCTAAAACAAAGCAAGCACCAAAGAAAAATGAAAATTAAATAAAGACTGAATATAAGTAGCTTAAGATTAAAGGTGCTGGTAGAGAATGCACCACCACACACGTGCCATGTTCAGTATAATGAAACTTCTACTTCACTTATGGGAGTATAACAGAATAAATCCCCCAAAATGAGCATTTTCTTTAAGTGTTAATGACAAGCATCTGAGTTGTTGGACATTGGTAGTTATTTAAAAACCCAGCTACAGTACTGTATGATATGCTGGATGAAGAAAAGTTATCTTTACCATCTTGGAAGACTCTCTCCACGTTGAGCCCATAGGTAGCACAGGTTTCATAGTAAGTGCATCTCTTGAGATCATTCGACAGCTTCCTCGCTCTGGCATCATCTATGACACGGGGATTACTGGAACTTATAGCATCTGCAGCAACAGTGGGGAAAAAAATACATGCTTAACAATAATTTGGAAACATCAACTCTCAATTATCAGTACCCAGGCAGTGAATTTAAGAACAATCCTTAAGACACTTGGATTTTTAGGGGTGCGCATCACCCCAATTTTATACCTCGGTGCTAAAATCACCAGCATATTGATTGATTCCAAAACCCAAGAAAAAACCTAAAATGCTTTTTTAGTTATCTTAAAACATGTCTAGGTCACTAACTGCAAAATATACACAGTCACATGGAAGAACAGGAGCTCTGATATAAAACATACTTAGAAAAATAAGTGGCTGATGACTATAAACACATCAAATTTTAGGCGTCCTCAAAATACCAGCACTGGCTTACGATTAACCTTCACCTGGAGAGTGTGAAGCACAACAATGTGGCATGTTTGTAAGGACAAGAACACTTTCAGTAGAGAAATAATGGGATGGGGGGAGAAATGGTACCAGGCATTACTGCAGCACTCAGGCAAAGTGTTAGATTTGCACTCTATGATGATGCTTTTCTTAAGAAAACCCCAAACTAGCCAACACTGAGACAACCAGGAGGGGAAATCACGATGGGAGATAAATAACAAAGCTGTACAGGGTTACAATAATCATGTTGCTAAAAATCTAGAGTCACGCTCTTCCCTCAGTTCCTCACATGTGGGTTTTTTTTGGTTCTTCCCATTTTTGGGGCTAGTTCTTTCTATGTTTTGCTCAGGCACAGAGAGCCAGGCTGGGCTGGAAACAAAGCACTCTGCTAAACCCTAACCCCAAACCTGTGGCAAACACGATGGTTGGGGCAGACACAGGACAATTTAATGTAAAATGAAGATTTTTTTTCATATATTCAGAGGTTGCATTGCTGACCTGGCTTTTGAGTCACAGCCAAGAGTGGATTGAGAAAACTCATGACAAATGACTGAGTCTCAAACCTTGATGCAAAGGCACCCATGAGACTGGGTGAACATATTGCACAGTCAAAAAAACAGTATTTTTCTTAACAAATAGTGCTTTGTACCTCTCTGCAAGAGTCACTTTTCACATGTGCTCTTTAACTGCACTTTCTAGAGCTCAGGAAGGAAGATGAAAAAAAAGATTTACACCAGAAAATCTGCTAATCTATGAAGTAATTTCTTCATCGCTATTTTTGCAGTGAAGAGCTCCACAAAGTTTATATTGTTTGGCTATTTTTAAAGTGATAATGCTCTGAAATCTTAAAAAGCATATTTTAACAGCAGCATCCCAGTAATTGATTAGCTGTGGCAAAAAAAAGTTGTAACAACATAACCTCTTCTATAAAACTCTGTGGCTACCACCCAGACACAACAGGCACCAAGATCAGAAAGCTTTCCTAAAATTCTGCTACTTCCCATCATAGCAAAATTATCTTAGTTCTCAGCAGAAAAAGCATCATTTTAATGTGAGCATGAAGTCAGTGACCATCACAATGTTGCATTTGAGGGTCAGCTCTGGGTGTGACACAACCACAGCTCAACTGATGTTATCACCACCTTCTCATGAGATCTGATGAATAAAACCAGAGGGGTTATTTGGAAAGCTAATGGTAGATTTATTTTATTTTTTTTAATCAGCCTCAGGCGCTGGAAACATTTCACCAGAAAGGGATCGATGGGCAGTCGAAAAGTTTGACTTTTGAAGCAAATTCAGTGCTACAGCCTGGCCTGCTGAGGAACCACGAGGCAGAGGAGGATGTCTGGAGGCATCAGGCAAGTGCTGGTGTTTTGAGAGAGATTTCACTTCGTGGCTCATTTCAAACACATCCCAGTCAAACCCAGCAAATGGGATGTCAAATAAATGTATTTCAAATATAGTTTTAATAAGTGTATTTATAGCTTTCCTTTCACTTCACAGCTTGACAGGCAGTGTAGCCAAAAAGCTGTATTTTTTTCCTGACACTTACTCCCAGAATCAGCAGCATTTCCATCTTTAGCCACATTTTTAAAAATCCCCTTTGCATCAACGCTGTAACAGAAAATGGACTTTCAAAACTCAAATTCTTTTCTGGTAATGAGATGGAAAACCCAAAGTGTCAAAAAGTGTAGAAAGAGAGACACTTCAGGAAAATGTTTCCCCCTCTCCTTTTTCAGCTCTGGTTTTCAGCTGACAGCATGGCCCTTCCAAGCAGTCCAGTTCTGCTTTCAGGCTGTAGTTTCTGCTATCCTAGAACTTTTTGTGTACCTACTTCCCTTTTTGTTTGCTATCATCTGTTTCCACCCCTTGGCCTGGCTGTGATTCCTGTGTCTGTGCTGGCCTCACTTCCCCTGTGAGGCACGTGATGGAGGGGCAGGGGGAAGCCAACTGCTCTCTGTCCCCAGCACTGACAAAAACATAGACTGAAACAGCTTCAACATCACCAAAACCAGTGGTACACACAAAAAAAGGAAGATGCCCCAAACTGAAACTGCAAGAGCAACTCATGACACTTGAGTTCTCCCTCTAACACAGTAACTTGGAGATATATTTGGAAAAAATTGTTTAGTGGGAAGGAACTCATGAAAATGTCTGTCTTATGCTTGCAAAGGAACAGCTCTGTAAATGAAAAAACCTGGCACTTATGCAAGAGCTCCTCATTTTTGATAAGAATTATCACAGGAGAGACACCTACATGGCTAGGTGCAGACCAGCCTCAACTCTTGGGTGTCTACTCCACACAGCAAACCAATCACAATACGGGAAACTGGTGAAACACTAATATGATGCACTGGCAAAACAAGGCAGGGAACAGCCAAAAAGACTGCTCAGATGAAAAAGAAATGTTAAGTATTGCTGGTACCTCTCCCTTGTTACTTTTCCCCATGGGAGAGCTTAAGACAAGTTGAGAAGTGGGCCTGTGTGAACCTCATGAGGTTCAACAAGGCCAAGTGCAAGGTCCTTCACCTGGGTTGAGGGAACCCCTGGGAATGGGGGGGGGGGATTGTTTCTGGTGGCAACAAGCATCATTTCTTGTTGATTTTAAAAGAGTGGTCCCCCTGAAACACTGCACAGGAGCACGGCTCAGTTCTGCTTCTTAACACAGTGTTGGAGGTTTTCAATCTCTGATCCACCTGCCTCTTAGGAATGCCAGGATATTGATCACTTGTAGCTTGCCAAGCTAATGGAAACTGGTTTGACCTTCAGACCTTTGTCACACAACTGCTCCACCTACCCAAATTCAACATTAGCATCTTCCCTGCTGATCAAGAAAACCAACGTGACAAGCAAGCACTAAAAATATTTTCATAAATGTTCTTGTAAGTCATCATCAAGTTGCTAAAGTCCTACACTCCCTTTCCCAAGAGTGCTGCCAGGACATCATCTCTCATCTCAAACCAGTCCCTGCAATTCCTGCACTTTATCCACAAGCTCTCCTCACCAGAGGAGTGGCAATGCTGATGGCAGAGAGGGGAAAAGCCAGGCTCTGCCAGCTGGGAACGGTCTATATGGTCACAGAAATCCAGTCACAACTCAAGACTGCACTTACCCTGGGTTCCCACTAGTACCATGGGGATTTCACTAGTGTTCCGATAGTTGGCCATACGGCTGTAGTAGTGGTAAACAGTCTGGAAACTAATTTCATCCTCCAAGCTGAAGACAAATATAACGGCATCCACCCACATGGCAAACTGCAGAGTAAAACAGGAAAAGGCATACTGTGAGAAAAAACAAGGGAAAAGGGAAAAAAAAAGAAAAAGAGAAACATTCTTACCTTACCTAGAGGGAAATACACATCAGAGAAACTTAGCGACAATAACCAAAGCCTTAAAAGTGGTTTCTAAAAGGATGCATCTCATCACTCTGCAAGTGATGGGGGTCTGGGATACACAAAGGTTTTTCCCCACGCTCACAACTGCATCTCTCCTTCACGGGTCTGTGATGTTACAAGCCCAACGATGATCAGTGCACACTGGTTTTGATTCACAAAGAAAACGTTGCAGGCTCAGATTTCTGCATTTGTGAATTATAAATGAAACCCCCACTTCTCTCCAGGCACTCGAGTGCCCTACTTGGTGTGTCCTCTCCCCACCCTGTGCTCTCCATGCACGCGTGCACACTGATGTTCCCCTTAATGCCAGGTTTGTCTCGTTCAGCTTTCAAGTGTGAAATCAAACTATTCTCTCTTGGTGATCTGCTCCAAGACATGCATATGCACAGGCCAAGGCAAGGTGCTGCTTCAGTGACCATGCAAGGGAAACCGTTGTAGTTGCAAGTGAAATAAGACTGTCTAAACACATTTAGCATCACAGTCAACGTATGCAGGACATAAAAAAGAAGACTGAAGTGAAGCTTACCTCACTGCCTTTGTTTTTCCCTAAGTGACTCCATTCCTACCCAAATTTGGACCAATGGAAACAAGTTTCAGCCACTGATATTTATGTTCTTCATTATATTACTACTACAACACAAAATGCCTGGTAGGTTGGGGATGCTCTGAACACACAGAGAGCTGCAAGGGGGCTCCTTTGGGAAACGTTTGTACACATTTTGCTGAGTTTTACACCACTTGCCCAGGTTTGTCAGCACTTACTTCAAGCCCTACCCACTCTTGCAGTTTTGCTTCTGCTCTGGCAGTGTTTAAACTGCTTCACTTGCTAGTTTTAGATTCACACCATCTCAGCTTTTAGGAAGGTGGCATATGCAAAGGGAAGGAAAAAGAAAGAGAACTAACAGCATGAATGTGGAAAGCTCTTCACATACTCAAGTTGCTGAGCTCATTAAATTTTCCCTTTTCAGAATCAGGAGCTAGTAGTACTTCTTGCATATTTTTCATATGGCAAATGAGCTGATAATTTAAGTTAACTTGTGTATTCATGACTGTGCTGTACTTGAAACCAAACACTACATCATCCCTTACAGCTACAGTGTAAAAATAGTCAAAAACATCCTGAGGTTTTCAAGACAGGAGGATGATCTTCAAGATGACAATGACAGGACTGTTCACACACAGCAGAGTTACAGCAGTAGGTCCAATTACCACATTATTAAATTTGAACTATTCAAACCAGAAGATCTAACCAAGGAACCAGAGACAGCATCATTACTGTGGACTTGGTTTTAGGTCTTATTATAAAGTGGTTCTCACTGACTGGACTCAGCAGCATCATGCCAAGAACTCTTCCTTACACCTACAACGTCCTTAAGGCATCAGTTTGGGAGCCAACATTTTTTCTTAATGTTTTATCAGTGCGTAGCAGCAGCCTTCTGGTGAAGATTATTTAAAAAAAAAATAAATCCAGAGGGTGGTTTCTCAATGCAGTTCCTCCAGACACAAAATACTTCCAGTAATTTGTTATTTCTCTTTTTCTGTAGCTTTGTGGATACCAGATCCGTGATATTAAATACCAAAGGAATTTTTGAAAACATGTACAAGTTCTGCCAGCCCAGGATGCCTTATCCACACCACTGTGCAGGGAATGGCTTGAAATAAGTAGGTTAGCTGATATACAAATCCATCCTTGGACTTACTACTGTGATTGAGCAGATCTGTTAGTTCAAGATAAGCCCAAATAAAAGCAAATTATTAAAAAACCCCAACAGTTCTACATTTCAAACAAATAGCATGTGGCAGCTTGTCATAGCTCAGCCGCTGTGTTAATCGGGTTTTACAACAGGAGGCCACTATATTTGTAACAGATCCCAGCAAGAGTAAACTCAAACCTGGTGAGCAAAAGAAATGGTCAATATTCACACACCGAAGCAGCCTCAGCTGGTGCAGCTCACCACCTCCTCAGTCTATCAGATGAGCTTATTTCAAAAAATTATTGTCATCTTTGGACAATCTTATGTTAGACAAGAGTGAGAGAGGCCACAGATCCAGAAAGTGAGTTTTCAGGTAAGTTTGTTTTCCCTCCCTTCCTGTCAAAAGGAAGGGGACCAGTAAACTGCCACCTGAGCTGCAGCCTTTGCACTAAAGCAGGGACCAGTTCAGGGCCAGGCAGACCACAGTTCAGCTCATCACTTACTGGAGATGTCATTCTATCCCACTTATCCACAAAAAAATACTGTACTGTTGCAAAAAGCAGAACCTTAAGGCTAAAAAGAACCAACTCTTTCTATATTATAAGCAAACAGTGGGAGGTACGCATACTTCTTCCTATAGCATTCCATGTTCATTATACAGTTCTAAATGTTCATGAACCCAGAAGTAAACTTTTGATTCTGGGAGTTAATAAACAGATTAAAGTTCTTTAATAGACATGCAACTTCAAATTAGACCCCAAAAATCCAAGGGGAATTTCCACGTGAAACATCTTCTGGAGGTGAAATAGCAGTAAGAGTGCAAACCTCCCTATCCTTGTGATTTGCTGAAGAGCAAACCTCAGCCACAAGAGTAATTCATTGAAACCCCCCCCAATTTACCTAGCAAGATAAAAAGCAAATCCCTGGGTCTGCTCAGTGGTTTGCAGTTAGCTCAAATGAACTCTGCAACACCAATTCCTCAGGTAGGAAAACATTTAGATTGCTGTGTGTTCATTTACCACTCTGTTATTTATGTCTTTGTATGAGTGAATGTTCTCCAAGCATCAGGGCCTGGACACCCTTGTGTACTTCAGCCAAATCACTCACAGCCTCACACAGAGCACCTCTTTGAGGCTCCTGCCTCACACGGCTGCAGATGTGTCAGCGACACTAATTTTCTGTTTTTCTTTTAACTTCCTTCCAGGATGTCTCTCTCTTTCTCCATTTCCTCCACCTCCTTTCTCTTCTCCTTTGTCCCCCAGGCTCTAATCCTCCTGCAGCTCCCGAGCAATAGTGGAGCATTGAGCCCCAGGCTGCTGCTGCTGGCACCGCTCCCGTTCAGCTGTTTGGCGACAGCACAGCTCCTGCTGCTAGGTTGGGGGTTTTTTTGGAAGCTGTTCCATCACTGAACAGCTGAGCAAAGCAAGGCCAGAGGCAGCTGCCATGCTTGAGGAGCCCCAAGAGTGCCCAGGTGAGAAGAGGTGGATTCCTGAAGACAGATGCCAGAACCTGGGGTGACTGAAGCATCACATAAGCAAAGGTTTTGCTTCATGTCACTCAAAATGGAGCAATAGCCTTAAGAACACAAAACCACACGTGTCTTCTCAAAGGCAAATCCTGATGAGCTGCCTTCTACAAGACAAGGAGGTAATGTGGACATCTGAGAACCTAGTGCTGCTGAACTGGAACTCACAAAGTTGAGTCTTAAACAGCGCAGGGAGCAAAACACGGAAGCAACAGGGAGTGCAAAGATTTGTACATGAGTATGTATGTCCCTGGGCAGACATCTGCTCTGTTTTTTTAGCAGTTTAGAGACTAACTCAGGAGAAATCTTAGTAACATGCAAGTCTGTAGTCACTGGAAGCATATTCATTAGGCATTCAATATGGGGACTGTCAGAAAGATGGGGACAATCTTTTTAGCAGAGCCTGTTGTGAAAGGACAAGGAGTGATGGTTTTAAACTAAAAAAGGGAAGATTTAGACTAGAAAGAAGGAATTTTTGATGCTGAGGGTGATGAGACACTGATCCAGGTTGCCTACAGAGGTGGTCGATGCCCCATCTCTGGAAACCTTCCAGATGAGGTTAGATGGGGCTCTGAACAACCTGCTCTAGCTGCAGATGTCCCTGCTCACTGCAGGTGGTTAGACCAGATGCTCTTTGAAGGTTCCTTCCAACCCAAACCAGTCTGTGACTTAAGTCAGCCATATCTTTATTACACAGTTTCACAAGGTAACTGAAATCCCAAATGTTTTCTAAACAGAATATTTTTCATCTGAGGGTGACATATAGATTTTCCCTGCAGAAACATGAGCACGACCCAGGACAGAACAAAACAAAGCCAGTTCCCTTAAAGGCAGGACTTGTAAAAGGAAGGAAACCAGGGTGCTAAGCAGGTAAAGCTCTATCCATGTAATGCTCACCTGTGCCTCCGGAGGGCCCCCTTCATCTCTGATCAGCAGCAGATAGCTTTGTCCATCAACTACTATCTCCTTCTTGAATCTCCCACCTGTCACACAAAGCAACTCATTACACAACAGAAAAGGTAAAAAATGCAAAACAGAAAAAGGCTTCGCTTGTGGAAAAACACTGTCCTTAAGATCTTCTGCAAATTAATGAACTACTGTGAATACAAGTTAGGTTTGTATGCAAAGAAATTATTTAAAGTTGCATACTTTCAGGCTAATGTGGAAAAAGCCAACAATTGTATTACAAACACCAACACCCACGCTGGTTTTGATATATACAATTAAAAGACAGTTGCCTTTGTTGTATACATTGGTGAGAGATGTATCTCTAAGAAAGGCAGGCATGGGACAGCTGTGTACAAACAGTATTGTGGATTAGGACTGATATCAAATTTCTTGTGTGAGTTATTTCCTCAAGAGAAGCCCAGTTCTTAGAGCACACACGTAATGTTATGAAAATGATACTTCTATATTCACAAACCACAGTTAGGGGAAAATACTAGACACATGTTAAGACAAAAAAAACTACAATGGTGGTACCTCTGTAGAGATGCACTAAGCTAACAGAGAATGTCGTGCCACTTGCTAGCAGGATGAATTAAAGACCTGTTTTGAAGAGCTAGTTATGAAGAGCAGAGTTGCAGCCTCCAGCCAAATTCTACTCCTGATCCTAAGTCTATTCTTGATCCTATTACTTTAGGGAGATGTAGAATACTGGGTGATTGTGAAGACCAAAAGCTGGCTCTGACCCTAAGAAACCAACCCAGGGTGAGCAGCTGCCCCAGTACCTTCCCTCTCCACTCCTCTCCTGGGGGCTTCAAGCATGACCCAAGGGCAGAACAGGGATTGCTTTCCTTTGAGGTTAAGCATATTTGGGGCATCCTGCTGTGTCTCATGACAGACTTCAGATAATGGCAAATCACATTGAGGGTTTCTGGTGTGACCAGGCCTAAGGCAGGATTAGCAAACTTGGCCTGCCTAAATTGCTGGGTTGCATTTAGGCTCCTCTCCTGGAAGTAAAACCAGTCTTATCTCCCCACCTAAGCCACAAAGGCCCCAAGGCCTCCATGCTTAGCATTGCCCAACCACCTCACATCTGAGCTTACCAGACTAAGACAAAACATATCTACTAACACACCCCCAAAACATACCTATTGACACACCCTAAACTTCTAAGCACTGGCCCAGGCTGCCCAGAGAGGTTGTGGAGTCTCCCTTGGAGATTCCAAACCCTCCTGGATGTGATCTCGGGCAACCTGCTCTGGGTGACCCTGCTTTAGCAGCGGGTTGGATGAAATGACCTCCAGAGGTCCCTTTCAACCCTCACCATGCTGGGATTCTGTGATACTTTTTTCATCCCTATTTATTTAACTGGGATTATTTCAATTTTAACTCTATTTCCCAGCTACACTGACTTCAAAACTTGCCATACTCTCAAAATTGACACATTCAAACACGTGATAGGTGAGCAAAGAACTCTGACTTGTTCTCCAAAGCAGCTCTCTAAGCAAATAAATCAGTGCATACAGGCTAAAGCTGATCCTCAAAACACTGGCACAAAAATTGCTTAGCCTTAGGGACACAACAAACTGACTTAGACCCACCACTCCCCAGCCTAACCATCACAGCAGCTCTCAAATCAAGATCACTCAACACCTATGTGCATGTTTAAACACATTTATTTCTTGATAAAAGACATAAGAACAGAGGGGGTTTGTTTGTGATTTTGTTGTGTTTTGTGTTGGTTTGTTGTTTGGTTTTTTATAATTTTCTCTCTAAACCTACCCTATTACGAGCAGCTTTGCAGCAGCAAACACACAACAATTAAGATTATGATAACTCTGGTTGTTTAATTGCACAGAAGGAGTAGAGGAGCTACGTATAGAATTTCATTATCTTGCTCACAAACTGCATTTCAATTTCTCCTTCGAAGATCAAGTGGCAGATAAATACATAGCATTAGTGAACTTGAAAAGAATAATCAAAACCAAGCATTAAACTTTTAAAGGAGACTAGTCTCAGCTCTTAGGAACTGAATTCCTATTAACCAGACCATTATTTCTATACGTTGTCAATTAATTGTATAGGCTTCACAAGGAAGTGTTAAATAAGATGAATTACTTAATCTGGAGCCTTCCAGAGAGGCTCTCTAAAGCTGTAAGTAACAATGGAAATGAAGTGTATATATGATGGAAGAGGGAAAGTTCTGTACTTGCCATTTCCTATATCCCTTTTTTAAACCCTGAAAGTTCACACAGCTAATTATAAAATACCATGAACTGAACACATTTAAGAGCCAACTCATTATTCCCTCTTGTCAACAGGACGCCTTTCAAGTCTCACTGTATCTTCAAACAGTCCTCAGAGGCATGGAGAAGGTACAGACAAGGTGAAATAAAAAGCTTCAGTAGGGAATTGAGAGGGAAAAAAAGAGAATATTTTAAAAATCCATGCATGTGGTATTAAAATGTATATACACAGATCACAAATGTGAGCACGAAGATTTATTCTGGAGAACCACTTCATGGTCACTAATGGGAGCAGCTTTGAGTCGTATTTAACAAATGCAGTATAAAGTCACCCAACAGCTCCCTTCTGGTATGAATCCACAACAAGTGACCAGCTTCTACACCAGCTCTGTGCCTTCCCCAAACACACCGTGCCTGGAGCTCAGTGCAATGACACTTGGATTGTTATTTCCAGTATTAAATTCAAATCCTGACGTATTGCCACAGCCTGTTGTGCTGGAAGAGCAGAGCTGCACTCAACCAGCACAGTCAATTCAAACCTCTTCAAGTGCCTTCCTTACCCTTAAAAGCCAAGAGTGCTCATTATCTTGTGCACTAGCTCCTTGCACACCCTCCTGCATCCATAATAAAGGCATTTCATCATGAATGGTTTAAACCTAATAACTCTCCCAATCAAAATGTTTAAAAGAACGTCCTGCGTTTCCAATCTGTAATAAGCATTTAAACCTGAAGATCCAGAAATAGAACAACAGGCTCACAACAGCTCATCCTCTAAATAAGAATGATTTTATGCAGATTTGAGATCAAAGCAGGATGCCTCCCTATTAATTTATGTTTCTACATTATTAAAGAGCTCTTATCACGAGCACATCATAAAATTAGGTACTACACAGGAGAGAGGCTGAGAAAACCCACCTCACTGTGAAGAATTTACAAAGCAAAATTACACACAGTGAAGAATATACAGACTTCTGCCTGCATATGAAGCCAGGGCTACGTGGTTGCCCTGCACACATCTGCAGGCATAAGATTAAGGCAAACAATAGGATGGATTCTGCCTTTGACTTGATGAGCCCCGACATGACCCATCTCCAGGTTGAGCAAATAAAAGCAGTGCAAGGGCAGCGATTTTGGGATGGTTTGGCTTAGACAGCTCTGCACTCATTAGATCTTTTAAAAAATACATCTTTGGAGTTCGTACAGCATCCCAGAGCCACTCCTAAAGAGAAATTAGAGGGATGGGCCAGTTCAAATATTGAACACAACCTGTCACAGAAGTCACAAAGCCTCCCATGGCTACAAAACACCACTGGGTTTTTCTAGATATCCACATACATGATGGAGCCACGAGACACTGTCAATGTCAACGCCAGAGAAAACAAAGAAATGACCTTCTTAATTTAAAGGAAGATCTCAAAAGCCACAGCACCTGTCCCAAGGGAGGCAGCTAGCTTTGTTTCGCTCCCGTCAGGATTATGACACATGCAGCTTTTTAATGAGGGAATTTCTCAGCTCCCCAATGTACCTGCCAAAGGAGGTCACGGAAAGAGAAAGGCTGGCAGCCTGGACCACAGCTCTGATGGACAGAGAGGTGGCTCCTGCTATGTCCTAACAGGCATGTCAAAGCACAGAGATGCTCCAGCTGAAGGCGTGCAGGCAACAGCTGAACTACGTTTGCTTGCAGCCCCAACCCTGTCTCTGCAGCCACAGAAAAGACATGCCAGGGAATACCTAACTAACTCTCTGCAGCCAGACAGATGGAGCTGGAAACTGTTTTCACGAAATGTCACAGCCATTTGGTAAAAACAAATCAGGGGACCTGTGCGGAAGCTTTGATTTCAGTTAAGTGGTTTATTTAATTTCTCTAAAACTCTGTATTTATAAATCGCTGCGCTACTGCCAGTTTTCCAGGGCGAGCTCATGATATCAATTCACACAGACACATTTTCAGACGTGTACAAAATTTCACATAATGCTGCAAATATGACTCCTGTGTATGAACCACACACAACACCCACCAGAAGACAACCGAGTGGTGCTTCTGACACAACCCATAAAACCACCCGGTCTCTTCTGTGCAGATCCCTACTATAAAATGCACCAGATAAAAATACAGCTTTGATCAATATAAAGCTAAATAAATTCTGTGCACCAGCGATTTACAACCACGACTAAAGACCCAGCCCAAGCTAGAATAAGAGGCTGAGGGAGCCAACAAAAGCTTCCTAATCTCATTTCTATGCGCGTCACCCTGCCAAAGGTTGGTGCTTTCCATCAGCAGGAGCAGGAAACTGCCCTTCAGTAAAAATATACTCATTTTAAATACCGTGCACATCTGTAATCAAAGGTGCTCTATATTGAGACAGCTTTTGTTACACAGGGAATTCCAGGGAGGAGGTTTTTCAGCGGGCTCTGAAAGCCCTTCCCTGAGCTGAGAGCTGTTCCACTGCGTAATTGCTCAGCGAAGCAACCGCTGATTTTCATCCTGCATCCTCAGGCTCAACTGCACTCGCCAGGCTCTTTATTCAAGCAAATTGCCACGGGGGATGAAGTTATTTGGCCATATGAGAAAGATAAATTCGGGGGGCTGGCCACATGACAAACCCGTGCGGCAGCTGAGTATCCACCACAAGCATGGGGGCAGGGCGGGCAGGAAAGGGGACACAGAAGATAAGACCAAAGCAGCCGTAAAATTCTGGATTTTCTACTCCCAGTGACGTGGGTATTTTGACAACAGTGGTCAGTTGTCTCACCAACACAGATTCTCTTCCTCTTGGTTTTTTTTTCCTCAAGGCAGTGCCAAGAATCTGGCTCCTCTTCAGGAAAACACGTTTAAAAGTCATTTATTCCCTCTGTTCATATGTCCATCATTTCAGGACCAAATACATCAAAATCAGCAGGTTAAGCTCAGGAAAAAAGAAATGCTCACAAGATCTTCTGCAACTGAGCAGAAGCTCCAAAGAATGACTGCAAGAGCCCAGGAAACCAATGCCAGTGTTGTACTGGTTGCATGCTCAATGTCACCCCAAATTTCTCTTTAAATAAACTATGCTTTTAAAATATTTTTTCTCAGCATTTCCCAATAAAGCAGATTATCACACAAGAAGCATTACAATTAAAATATTCACCACGTCAAGTTGTAGTCAGTGCTTGCTGTCAAGTCACGTTGGTATTAGCAGCAGAGAAGCCATCACACGTGATCATTCAGCCACATCTAAAGTTTGCTTTGGGGTATTTCCTTAATGCAAATATTGTGCCAGACAATACTTCAGAAACCAAATGTGGTTGAGCTGGGTTCAGTGTGTAACCACAGAAGTGCAAAGATTGGGGAACCATGGCTCTCACATGTGACGACAGCTGCGAGCAGAGAGCTGCTCCAGCCTCCCAACAAAATACCCACGTTAAAACAAAAACAACACACAAACCAACAACGCAGCCTAGAGGGAGCTTTTCAAAACCCACCATCTGCTTCTCAAGCTGTGTCAGGGCAGGTTTAGGCTGGGCATTAGGGAAAATGTCTTCCCCAAAAGGGTTCTCAAGGCCTGGAACAGGCTGCCCAGGGCGGTGGTGGAGTCCCCATCCCTGGAGGGGTTTTAAGGCCATGGAGATGTGGGACAGAGGGACCTGGTGTGCTGGGTTAACGGTTGGACTTGATGATCTGAAAAGTCTTTTCCAACCAAAACCATTCTATAACTAGATGATTTCAGCTCTCCCTGAAGTATCAAGCAATAATTAAAGCGAGGTAAAACCGCAGGCACAAAACATGTATGATGTTATAATACTACATCATATATCACACAGACAATCTTAACATTACATAAAAACTCCCAAAGCAGCACTAATATATCATCTTGTAATTCCATGAAAAGATGGGTTTCGAGGCCTTTACTGCTGGAACTTTAGGAGCAGCCACAATGCCATTTAGCAACTTCATTTTGAGATACATTCCTTGATGTATCTGCAGTGCTTCTACAGAAGGCTGGATCTGATGGGCCACAAAACCTGGTGGTGACTTGAATGCAGATCAACCAAGTTTTAAGTTTTGAAGTGTTCAAGGAAATACAACTTACATTTCAAAAAAGCATTAACTACTCAAGTTGCATAGAACCAGAGACCATAATTAATGTCTAGGGAGAAAATGGCTTGGGGGGGTTCATCTTGAGGACATATCAAGGCAGTGATGCTGAATGACATTTCTGCAAACTACTGGTCTCTTTTCAAAGAGGTATAAAATCATTTCACAGGTAGAGCTGCCTGCCTGGGTCTGCTAATTAAGCAAAAAAAGGACAAGGTGACACCCTGCTGCAAGCCCACTCTTGGCTCAACACCACCCAACCAGAACAAAACACCCAGCAGTTGCTCTGTTAACTTTAAACAGTTGCCAGCATCTAAAGAAAACAACAAAAAAATCATGGTGCTTCACAGACCCATCTGGAAAGAGCATTTCTTTGAGCCAACCCCATGTTATTACACACAAATGCAGTTATTAGAAATTTGCGTGCAGGGAACGCTTTCAGAGCAGATGCTCTGTTAGAAGAACCTGGCAAAAGGAAAAGAAGCAGCCAGGAGCACAATAAACAAGCTGGGATTCCCATCCAGCATCATATTTCAGACAGAAGAGAAGAAAATTATGGATTAACCACCAAGATAAACGAGTGAAAAAGAACAATTAAATTTCCTTCACTACATGGAGACAGGACTTGGAGAGGAGCAGGCATGTTCTGTCTGCACTGCAAAGCTTGTGACAGCCAGTGGCATACTCCTTGTAAGCCAATTAGAGAAGCCCCATCTCAATAAAATCACTGTAATGTGGGTGCAGAAGTAGAGGTAACCCACACTTGGTACTCATCAAATGACTCATCTTAGAAAGGTTATGATACCCATGCAAGTTTCTGCAGGAATTTCCAGCCTCACGCAAGTATTTTATTCATAATCTGGAAGATGGAAGTAACAGGCTATTTAATTTCTAGATAATGAAGCAGGAGGGACTGCAATTACATTAGAAAATCAGATTGTACTTCGACATGACCATAACGAGTTAGAAAAACAAGAGTGGAAAAAACAGCAGCAGCATCACAAGGACAAATGGAGAGTCCTCCAGCCCAGCAGGACCAACCAGCTGCAGAGAGACAGGGTGGATGGCAAACCAGGGGCACTGCAGCCAGAGCTGTGGCTTCCTGTGGGGCAGACAAGCCGACAGCTTGTCCCAGCCCTCCTGTCGCCAGCAGCTCCCACAGCCTCAGCCAGAACACCCTGTGTCACCCTGGGCAGGGCCTGGCATGGAGGACAAGGACTGAATAAAAAGAGCTCGGAAGTACTCGAAAAAAAAATCTGCCTAGAAAATACACAGTAAGAAAAATCATATGAATTATGGTTATTTAAGAGAACAGCCTGGAGAAAAGAAGACTCTGGAGAGACCTCATTGTGGCCTTCCAGTATCTGAAGAGGGACTACAAGAAAGCTGGGGAAGGACTTTTTACAAGGGCTTGTAGTGACAGGACAAGGGGTACTGGCTTCAAACTGAAAGAAGGTAGATTGAAATTAGAAATTAGGAGGAAGTTGTTCACTATGAGAGTGGGGAGACAGAACAGGTTGCCCAGGGAAGTTGTGGATGCTCCATCACTGGGTGTTTTCAAGACCAGGTTGGATGGGGTTTGGAGCGACCTGGTCTAGTGGGAGGTGTCCCTATCCATGGCAGAGCGGTTGGAACTGAATGATCCCTAAGGTCCCATCCAACCCAAACCATTCTATGATTCTAAGAGAAAAGAAGTGAGAATTCTTCCTAAGAAATAATCTTCTAATCCCATTCTAGGGCAAGGGAAAGACTTGTGCACCTTGGGATCTACAGTCCAGCAGCAAGGCTGATAAGCAAAACAGGATTCTGGACAGAACATGCTGCCAATGTGCATTTTTAAACACCCTCAGAGCTTTTAAAAATCTTGTACAACTTCACTGTCCTGGAAGCATCACTGTGCCTCAGGGTACCCAGTTTATCACACAATCAGTATGTGATCAGCTGTTGACAAACTACAGAATCTACTCTGTTAAACTTGTCTGGTTTAGGAACTAGTACTTGATTTCCTCTTTCCACAGAAGCCATGGAGGCAGCACCTCCCTGTTGACTTAAAAAATGTAGTTAGGTAATGCTGAAGTATATGACACAGCAGAAATGGTATCGTATAGACCTTAACATTTAGCACTACAGAAGTATTAAAGCAGCACACTGATTTTTAGCAGACTCCAGAACAACACCTCTCACCTGAGACTTGCCAAGAAAGAGCTACTGAAAGAATCTCCAGTTCCTCTCCTCCTCAGCAGGGCACAAGTCCAACCTACACGTGCTTTTTAATTGCAATAAGTAGTTTTGAGATTGTAATAGGTTTTAGCCTGAATTTGCAAAATTCTGAGACCTCTTCTGCGCTGTGATAAAGCACCTTCTGTAAATGCTCACGCCTCCAGAATTACTCCACAAACAAGACATTAGACACCCATCAATCCAGTATGATGAAGCAACACTCTTCCATCTGACACCTACTGCACATAAATACACAAGAGTTTTGGCACTGAGCAAATAAAAGCTGAACACATTACATGTCATCAGTATGCCCTTTTTCATAGTTCATTCATGTGAAAAAAGATTTCTGACAGTGTAAATGGGAGGAAAAATAAGCAGGAGGAACCTGCAAAGAACCTCCTCCTCCAACACTCACCCCAACCTCTTGTATTCACCCCAACATCCACAATCTCATCCCTTAGCAGGGCTTTATTTCAATTTCATCAGGGCACAACTATCAATGTCAGATGTTCAAGTTTAACCAGACAATAAAATTCTTCAGCTGGGGAGGGACTTTTTACAAGGGCTTGTAGTGACAGGGTGAAGATAATGGCTTCAAACTGGAGAAGGGGAGATTTAGATTAGAAATTAGGAAGAAGTTCTTCATGGAGAGGGTGGTGAGACACTGGAACAGGCTGCCCAGGGAAGTTGTGGATGCTCCATCACTGGATGTGTTCAAGGCCAGGTTGGAGGAGGCTTTGAGCAACCTGGTCTAGTGGGAGGTGTCCCTGCCCATGGTAGGGGGGTTGGAACTAGATGCTCTTTAAGGTCCCTTTCAACCCAAACCATTCTATGATTCTATGACATGCTCAAGTATTTTAAAAGCTATGCCTTATTAGTATTAAAATGGAAGCAAAAATAATTATTTGTACATTTAAAGGGGTGTGCCCAGTATGCTCTACTCCTGACTCCTGGTCAGCATAATCAACACCATTTTATAAGGCAAATGGCCATATATATTACATATACACACATATATATAGAGCTGTCATCAGGACCCCTAAAAGAACCTGTCTGACTCTACAGGTTTGGGTGACAAGGACCTACAATTGAAGTAACAGTTCAGTTTCTATTAATAAAATAGGAAATCAGGCATATCCAAAAGCTTTGGTTTTTTCCTCCCCCCCCCCCTTTTCCCTTTTTCTGTTTATTTTCAGCAGGTGCAGAATGTTGCTTATATGTCACACCCACTAATTGTATATACCCTAGAAATCTAATTTTAAAAGCTTATTTTTGTCAAGCCAGCTGGACACAAACAAAAACCAAACAGCTGCAATCAACTTCTTTGGGCAGGATGTGACATTACTTTAGAACACTCCTACCTGTTTCCATTGCCTGTCTTTTCAAGTTTCAAAGTTTACATCTCAAAACACTTCTTTCCAAACAAAGTTTCTTACAAAACTTAAAATACTATAGCTCTGTGACTTAAAATACTATAGCTCTGCATTACTGCAGTTCCTTAAAAGTTGGCTTATCACACATTTAAACCTTCCAGATATGAATCAACTCTATCTTTCAATCTAACATATAAATCATCTCCTGCCAACATATGAGTGTGTCCAGAGAAGGGCGACAAAGCTGGTGAAGGGTCTTGAGCACAAACCTTGTGAAGAGCAGCTGAGGGACCTGGGGTTGTTGAGCCTGGCAAAAAGGAGGCTCAGGGGAGACCTTCTCACTCTCACCAACTCCCTGAGAGGAGGTTGGAGCCAGGTGGGGGTTGGTCTCTACTCCCAAGGAACAAGCTACAGGACAAGAGGAAACAGCCTCAAGTTGTGTCAGGGGAGGTTTAGGTTGGACATGAGGAAAAATGTCTGCCCCAAAAGGGCTGTCAAGGCCTGGCCCAGACTGCCCAGGGTAGTGGTGGAGTCCCCATCCCTGGAGGAGTTTAGATGTGGTGCTGAGGGCCATGGTTCAGCGGTGACCTGGCAGTGCTGGGTTAATGGTTGGACTTGGTCATCCTGAAGGTCTTTTCCAACCTAAATAGCTGCTCAAAATTTCTGTAAGTTCAACTTTACAAGCTTCCAACATGTTTTCAAACATCTTGATATACCTGCTAATAAACCTTAAACTGCAAAAATCAAGGAAAGCCAGATACTTAACTTCTAAAAGCTAAGTAGTAAAGAATTCAGGCTTTTTTTCCCTCTTTTTTTTTTAAAATATCCCTTCACTTTTTATACTTAGTTTATAGCCAGCTTTTATAACACCTGTCCTTTCATTACAGTATTGTATTACAAATAGTAACCCTGAAGTTAAAATTGGCCTTTGCTAGCTGTGATTATACTATAAAATGCCTGAACACAGGCACAAAAATAATTTTGAGATCTGCTGAGGAAACTCAGACAAAGCAATTACCATAATCTTTTTTCCTTTTTAAATTACCTCCCAAAATATTCCAATTCATATATGAGAACAGAAGTGTCATTACGTAATAGCATACTCTATCTTAAGGGGTAGGAAAATCTGTTTTCCATCTGTATTCTATATTTCACTGAACAGCTTTCACATTAGTAGCACTCAGAACTGAGGGGGAGTGGAGGGAGACAAGAGACTGACATCTCTGAGCCAAGATCTAATCTTGCCATCCTGCAAGGTGGAAAGCCCTTGGCATTCCTAAATGGGGTAGCAAACCTAGTGACAGCTTGCTAAAGCAGCAAATTAAAAAACATCTGCTGAGAATTAAACACACTGTGAATAAAATCAGCTAACTACTACACCCTGCTTTCTAATATAACCCTACAAAACAAGCTAAGATTAAATGGAGCCAAAAAAACACAAGCTGAAAAGAAACACGTTTAAAGAACATGTTTAAATTCTGCTTTAAGATCGAGAGCTAAACCCTGGGCTATGATTCAGAAACACAACCAGAAGTCATATTTGACCAAGAAAGTGGAAGGCAGGCCCTTCTTTTGGGGACAGGAACTCCCCAAACTGGCTTCTGATGCAAGAGCAGCAGAAAGCAAAGAGCACTGGAGACCTACAGGCCACTTTTATTAGTATTTTATTACTATGAAGAGCCTGAAGTTGTACCAGCAGCCATAAATCCAAATTACAGTTTTAACCTGGGATACACCCTGTTACGAGAAGGACACAAACCCTGCAGACACCAGCCACCAAAACCTTGGAGTATTCAAGATGCAGCATGTTAAAGACATCTCCAAGATCAGCCGACCCTCAAGGCACACAACTGAAAGGGGAAGTCTCTTCTAGGAAACTGCTTCTTCAGCACCTTCTCCCCAGGAAAAGAGCAAACACTTAAACTTCTTCCTTTAATTAAGACAGTTCCTTATTTGTGTAACACTTTAAACAGCAGCCAACTCGAGGGCTAGAAAAGAGAGGTTTTCAAAGGCTCCTCTAACCCACCCAGGCAGTCCCAGGGGGACCAGGAGAGGGAAGGGCTGGAGAGGGGGGACTGCAGAATATATAAACACCCGCTTTTATGCTAAGCCTGAAAGGCTCCAACAAGCCCAAGAGAGCCAAATGCAGCAATGCTTTAACATGATCAAAAAGGACAAGTGTTGTCTTATATCTGGATGTCAGCAGGAAGTGCCAAAGAAAAATAATCAGCTGATAGTAACAAAACAGAAGACAAAAGAACTGAAAGGAGATAATTTGGAAACACATCTAAAGTCATCATTGTCCCCTGCACACAACATGGTGTTTGAGTTTTTATAGACAAAAAAAAAAAAAGGATGTACTTTGATAGTTTCTGCTGCCCCACAAAGTGCTGTGAAAAGCTTGTGAATCACTGAGGATTTGAAGTCAACAGGGAAAATTTCAGCTTCCTGAGGTTTTGCGGCCCAGGTGCTATAATGGATGAAATATGCAGCTCCTTTAAAGGAACTGGTCTCTAAGGTTCAGGTTGGTTTTTTGAACTCGTATACACCTGGAATTCTTCTAAAACATCCCCGTACAAACTATGTTCTATCACTGGATGTGTTCAAGGCCAGGCTGGGTGGGGCTTTGAGCAACCCAGGAGGTGTCCCTGCCCATGGCAGGGGGGTTGGAACTAGATCTTTGAGGCCCCTTCAAACTGTTCTGTGATTCTATGTGCAGATTTTTACATGTATGATAATGATTTTATGGAATTCCAGAAAACCACAAGGGAAAAAGCATGAAAGTCTATCTTTAAAGAGAAGCATGTAAGGACATATTCAGAGGGGAAATTTCTGTGCTACTCATTTCCATTGCAGCTGGCTTGCTCACCAAGAACAGAACACAACAGATATGTCTGGGACAGAACCTCTCCTTTTACTCACGACAGATAAAACTTGATTCTCCAGTAAATACAGCCTCCAGACTCCTATATATTTGAAAAAAAACCCCAAACAACCTAGATAATAATAGATAATGGCAGAACAAGAGGTGGTGGTTTTAAACTAAAAGAGGGGAGATTTAAACTAGAGAGAAGGAAGAGATTTTTGACACTGAGGTTGGTGAGACACTGGCCCAGGTTGCCCAGAGAGATGGTTGATGCCTCAACCCTGGAAACATTCCAGGTGAGGTTGGATGGGCAACCTGAGCAACCTGCTCTATTTAAAGATGTCACTGCTCACTGTTGGGGAGGCTGGACTAGATGACATTTAAAGGTCCCTTCCAACCCAAACCATTTGATGATTCTAAGGTGGGAAATACACAGTATTACAAAGACCCACTTCCTACATTGTCATTTGTATTATATTCACAAGTTCTTCCATGCACAGATAGGTGAAATCTCCACCAACTGCACCCCCAAGCCAGAGTGCTGGACTGCCTTTATGCTTCTGGGAGCAAAAGAACATTGTACTCCATCCAGAAAAAAACCCAACTTAAATATACCGAAACATTTTAACATTTGTCCCTCATTTGAATGCTAAAGTAGAGCACAGATTGCCACTAGATAATCACCAGTTCTCCAAAAACTAGCAGCAAGAGAGGTAATTACCAATTTCAGGAAAGATGTTACACTTTAAGTGACTTTGAAGTCAGTCTCCTAAGCAAACACCACACTAGAGACCTGCACCCTTAAAACTCTTTTCCAAGAGTTCCCAGAGATACAGCCACAGCAGTGGCTACACCCCTTGCCCTGGTCCCTCCAGCTGGACTGAACAGCCACAGGTGCCACTGCCCAAGTTTGGTTTCATAGAATCATAGAATGTTTGAGGCTGGAAGGGACCTCTAGAGGTCATCTTGTCCAACCTCCCTACACTAGTATGTGTAATGTTTCCTCAGCAGGGAACCTGCCTCCTCCTTTGCTCCTATGCTGCACCTTCAAATTTAAGGGGATTTGGTTCATGTGACCTCAGTTCCTCTTCTTGGTTTTCTTAAACAGAAGATACACTGGACAGATTTAGCACTTCATATCAGTTGTCTGTTCTAGCATCTCAGTTTACTGGCACAATGGGGTGGGAGAGGAAAAAAACCATCATTTTCCCACATCCCAGCTGAGACACCTCGGACCACAACTTATCTGAGGGGTTTTTTTAGGCTCACTGGAAAAAAAAATCCCTGAAATAATCCTGACCTGAATTAGGGTATTCACAGAGATGTGCACAAGCCTCTAAGCCACGCTCCACAGCTCTGTGGCTTTTTGGAAACAAAACCCCAAACAGTAACAGAATACTCCTGACACTCACTATCCCTGTAAACTTCAGTTCACCTTGGTCTGCAAAGCTCTTGGCCTCAAATATCACATGCACCACGTTTCATTTTGTTCCTACAGGTAGAATTAAACTTTAGACAGGTGAAAATAAAAAGGTCCCAGGCTACACGCATCTTACTCATTGTTTCAGCTCCTTAAAAACCCCAGTGCATTGTTCAGCAATAGCTCTTCTTCCAATGACTTGGAAGGTTCTTGGAAGACCACATATTGTATAGAAAAAAAAATTATAGAAGAAAAAAAAGAAAGAAAATGGTAAGTCCCNACAAACATGGTATTTGAAATTTGAAAGAAAAAAAAAAAAAAAGGATGTACTTTGATAGTTTCTGCTGCCCCACAAAGTGCTGTGAAAAGCTTGTGAATCACTGAGGATTTGAAGTCAACAGGGAAAATTTCAGCTTCCTGAGGTTTTGCGGCCCAGGTGCTATAATGGATGAAATATGCAGCTCCTTTAAAGGAACTGGTCTCTAAGGTTCAGGTTGGTTTTTTGAACTCGTATACACCTGGAATTCTTCTAAAACATCCCCGTACAAACTATGTTCTATCACTGGATGTGTTCAAGGCCAGGCTGGGTGGGGCTTTGAGCAACCCAGGAGGTGTCCCTGCCCATGGCAGGGGGGTTGGAACTAGATCTTTGAGGCCCCTTCAAACTGTTCTGTGATTCTATGTGCAGATTTTTACATGTATGATAATGATTTTATGGAATTCCAGAAAACCACAAGGGAAAAAGCATGAAAGTCTATCTTTAAAGAGAAGCATGTAAGGACATATTCAGAGGGGAAATTTCTGTGCTACTCATTTCCATTGCAGCTGGCTTGCTCACCAAGAACAGAACACAACAGATATGTCTGGGACAGAACCTCTCCTTTTACTCACGACAGATAAAACTTGATTCTCCAGTAAATACAGCCTCCAGACTCCTATATATTTGAAAAAAAACCCCAAACAACCTAGATAATAATAGATAATGGCAGAACAAGAGGTGGTGGTTTTAAACTAAAAGAGGGGAGATTTAAACTAGAGAGAAGGAAGAGATTTTTGACACTGAGGTTGGTGAGACACTGGCCCAGGTTGCCCAGAGAGATGGTTGATGCCTCAACCCTGGAAACATTCCAGGTGAGGTTGGATGGGCAACCTGAGCAACCTGCTCTATTTAAAGATGTCACTGCTCACTGTTGGGGAGGCTGGACTAGATGACATTTAAAGGTCCCTTCCAACCCAAACCATTTGATGATTCTAAGGTGGGAAATACACAGTATTACAAAGACCCACTTCCTACATTGTCATTTGTATTATATTCACAAGTTCTTCCATGCACAGATAGGTGAAATCTCCACCAACTGCACCCCCAAGCCAGAGTGCTGGACTGCCTTTATGCTTCTGGGAGCAAAAGAACATTGTACTCCATCCAGAAAAAAACCCAACTTAAATATACCGAAACATTTTAACATTTGTCCCTCATTTGAATGCTAAAGTAGAGCACAGATTGCCACTAGATAATCACCAGTTCTCCAAAAACTAGCAGCAAGAGAGGTAATTACCAATTTCAGGAAAGATGTTACACTTTAAGTGACTTTGAAGTCAGTCTCCTAAGCAAACACCACACTAGAGACCTGCACCCTTAAAACTCTTTTCCAAGAGTTCCCAGAGATACAGCCACAGCAGTGGCTACACCCCTTGCCCTGGTCCCTCCAGCTGGACTGAACAGCCACAGGTGCCACTGCCCAAGTTTGGTTTCATAGAATCATAGAATGTTTGAGGCTGGAAGGGACCTCTAGAGGTCATCTTGTCCAACCTCCCTACACTAGTATGTGTAATGTTTCCTCAGCAGGGAACCTGCCTCCTCCTTTGCTCCTATGCTGCACCTTCAAATTTAAGGGGATTTGGTTCATGTGACCTCAGTTCCTCTTCTTGGTTTTCTTAAACAGAAGATACACTGGACAGATTTAGCACTTCATATCAGTTGTCTGTTCTAGCATCTCAGTTTACTGGCACAATGGGGTGGGAGAGGAAAAAAACCATCATTTTCCCACATCCCAGCTGAGACACCTCGGACCACAACTTATCTGAGGGGTTTTTTTAGGCTCACTGGAAAAAAAAATCCCTGAAATAATCCTGACCTGAATTAGGGTATTCACAGAGATGTGCACAAGCCTCTAAGCCACGCTCCACAGCTCTGTGGCTTTTTGGAAACAAAACCCCAAACAGTAACAGAATACTCCTGACACTCACTATCCCTGTAAACTTCAGTTCACCTTGGTCTGCAAAGCTCTTGGCCTCAAATATCACATGCACCACGTTTCATTTTGTTCCTACAGGTAGAATTAAACTTTAGACAGGTGAAAATAAAAAGGTCCCAGGCTACACGCATCTTACTCATTGTTTCAGCTCCTTAAAAACCCCAGTGCATTGTTCAGCAATAGCTCTTCTTCCAATGACTTGGAAGGTTCTTGGAAGACCACATATTGTATAGAAAAAAAAATTATAGAAGAAAAAAAAGAAAGAAAATGGTAAGTCCCAGACTACTGAAATTCCCACTTGTTACGGGGTAATATATAATTTCCTTATATCAAAATATATTTCCTTTAAATGATGGTACCCAGGAGTACAGCTATGGACATGGCACCTACACAAAGGAGGAGTCTAAAAGCTGCTTTAGTCCTCAAGTAAGACTTTGAGAAAACAAATGTTTTTGTGATACAATCACACTACAGACTAAAATTTATCCTGAACAGAAACAAAAGTTGGGGCAGAAAATGAGAGAAAACTGCTTTACACTTCAATGTCACATTACTCCTCCTCTGGGTGGGGAGGTGGTGTCAGGTAGCAAGAGAAATGTCTGGCTGAAGGAAACATGAAACCATCTTTATATACTTCAGCCTCATTTACTGGAATCCTGAATCTACCTTCAAAGCCTACAGGAGCTCTGGCACTGGTCTAATCCAGGGCAGGTTTCATGGTAATTGTAGCAATTTAGAAGGCAAAGGAGAGCAGAAATAGCAGTCCCTGGACATAATCACCATCCTCACATGACGTGTGGCATCCAGCGTTGTACCAATTAATAGTAATTATATAATGCCTGATAAATTTTGCCACCTGAAGTCAGTAAACTTTGTTTATCTTCAACAGTCAAGCAGCTAACACATTAATGCCTGACACATACACTGTTTGCTATTCAATCGAGCAATCCAGCAGATTTAGAAGGCCTCAGAAAAGAGGAAGATCTGCACAGGTCCCCAGAGTGAAGGTTTACACCAAGCCTCAATTTATCCAAAGCTTCCCATGCAGAATGAAAACGTGGCAAAGTCCTGCATGGCACCACAGCAGCACTGCAGATGGTTCTGTTTCCTACAGGACTGCAGCGTATGGGCTTGAGGTGGGAGGAGAAAGAAAGAAAACACTAACAAATCATTACTACAGATGTTTCCTAAGGGTAGTTTATATGGGTTGAATTTCCTTTAATACTAACTTGACTAGAGATCTTGACCCTGTGCCTTACAAGCTGAATTAGAGCTCTTAATTACTGCGGTTTTTCTGCTGTTGATGAAATGATGGTGTCATTAGTGAGGCTTGTCAGCTGCACTTATGTGCAGAGAAATGATTTGACACTGCCTTTGTAATCTAATCCTTTCAGGAAAAACAGTCAGGACGTCACTCAAGCACTGTAAATAAAAATCCTTCAAGACAAAGAGGACAGATGGCAACACTCTCAAGGAACACCACCTAAAATATTCACACAGAGGACTGTTAACCCTCTGAACAACCGACACGTTGGAACATTGCAAGAAAAAAAAGAATAAAACCCCCAAATATTTCCTGTTCATGAAAGGAGGAAGGAGGTCTGCAGAGATCTCGATTTGCTGATGGGTTGTTGTATTCCCTACATACTCCACGACTAACTCTCAGCATCCAGAGGCAGCAGGCACAAATAGGATCTACACACAGTTCTGTGGCAAGGCTCAATTATCACCCCATCAGTCCCAGCTACAAAGCAGCAGAAACATTTACTGCAAGCTTGTAAGACTTCCCTGTTACTGCAATTACATGAGAAAAAGCTTTGTCCATCCCTCCCTTTCCCTCTCCTCCCATTTTAAACTACAATTCAAGCCTGTTAAAATGTCAAGAAATACGTTTAATAGCTTCCTTTGGCAAGAGTTAATTTGAAACAAATGTTATCAGAGATGCATGAAGCTACAAACTATTGCTGGAAAGACAACTACAGCAAGAGACAAAAACCAGTGAGATGTACTAAAGACTTGAAATCAAAAGGAAACAAATCAAAATGATACACAGAACAAGGGGGAAACGCTATAGTACAGAAACTGCCATCTGGCTCTTCAAAACAAGAGCTGCCATGAAGACAATGTATAGTTACCTGCATCCATATCTGCAAAGAATGGAACAGCCAGTAAGGAAAAGAAGGAACCAGAAATTCAGTGTCTCAGAGTTGGATTTAAAAGTTCATAAGGAGAATAGATAAAAAAAAAATAAAATCAAAATAGTATTTAGTGTAAGTCACCTCTATAAGGTACTATGATAATTTTGATTTCAAGCTATAAATTGGATTAATGTTAAACACTACAATGTTTTCATGTATAAATTAATTTTCTATGGCATAAGAGCATTAAAAAAAATCACAAAAAACAAAAATCAAAACACTTCAAGACCAAAGATTTAATATATGAAACAAGGGACAAGTCACATCTTTAGTTTAGGCTTGTAAAGTTTTTTTTTTATTCTCCAGCATCACAAGCCAAAGGGGTGGATTCTGCAAAAACCCAGTATTAGATACAGAAATTGTGATTTTCCTCAGCCAAACTGGAAGCAGCAGCACTCCTGGGAGCAGGCAACTCTTCTCAATACAGGACTAGAAGTTTCCTATATGGACATATCCCAGATGCCAAAGCATTTAAGGATGCTAAGTAGTCATGAAAAACCCCTACAATTATAGTCATCGTACATACTTAGTCTGGAGAATGCTGAAGGAAAAATCTCCATGAATATTGAAATAGCGAATCAGATTTTTCACTGATTCATTTCTGCATGATTAAAAATGAATAGAAATGTAGTTTGTGGGGTGGAAAAAAGTGAAATTTGTATATCCACGTACCTTCAGGTGATTCCTCCTGGACATAGGTGCCAGTCAGGTACCGGTGGACAAGCGCAGACTTGCCACTTGCCAGGTTACCCACAATCCCCTGGAGAAAGAACAAGGAAAAAAAATTCAACTGCAATCAAACCCCATAAACCCCAGTATATTCAAGCAAAATCTGAATGCAGAAGTAGCTTCTCTGCACCTGAGGAGAAAGCCCACACAATAAACTTGTTGAACTAAACTATGACTTGTTGAAGTCCCTTATTTTACCACGAAGTTTATGACTCAAACTGTCCATGCCCAAACATCTGCAGCACTGGGAACATCTGACAATCAAAGAATCATAGAACGGTTTGGGCTGGAAGGGACTTTTAAAGTTCATCTAGACCAATCCCCCTGCAGTGAGCAGGGACAGCTTCAACTAGAGCAGGTTGCTCAGAGCCCCATCCAACCTCACCTGGAATGTTCCTGGGAATGGGGCACCAACCACCTCTCTGGGCAACCTGGGACAGTGTTTCATCATTCTCAACATAAAAAATTTCCTCTTTCTAATCTAAATTTCCCCTCTTTTAGTTTAAAACCATCATTCCTTGTTCTGTCACAACAGGCCCTGCTAAAAAGTCTGTCCCCATCTTTCTGAAAGGCCCCTTAAGTACTGAAAGGCTGCAAGAAGGTCTCCCCAGAGCCTTCTCTTCTCCAGGCTGAACAACCCCAACTCTCTAGTCTTTCTCCATAGTTGTAAGATCACTTCTGTGGCCTTAACAGAAGTACTCAATAGAAGTGCTCAATCTTATAGCACGTATGATTTCTCCATTAAGCTGGCTTGCCAGCCTTCAAAAACCCAGGCAGAAGTACAACATAGCCCTACAGCAGAACAATTTTCTTCCCAGAGGTGCTCAAACGTCATAGATGTGAAGATTGGCTTTTTTTTGTTGCACTACTCCCACCATACCAGACAAGCAGCCCCTTTCAAACCAAGTCCTGCTGATCTGTCCCCAGACCTGCCCATCAACCAGCAGCAGACTGACAGCTGCAGTAAGCAAGGTCCAAGCCTGGCTGCCTGTCCCACTCTGCACAGTCCAGAGGACAGGAGGGTTGGGAGAACATCCCTATCCCTGTGTTTCAAAGAAATGTCTTTTTTTTCTTCCTCAGTTGTCATCTCTGAAGACAATGTATTTTGTTTCGGGGGAAGGAGATGGAAATTGAGTTCATCCTTTAAACAAACCTGAGCCTACTCTGTTCTTACATGTTTATCTTGACCTTAACCAAAGGGTTCAGAACATAAGATCCCTGGAGAGAGGATGAACTCTGCTGACCTGCCCCAGTTTGCCAAATAGAGGCAGCATGAACAAGTTACACACTAATACATGTTCTCTGCTCCATTTTCATACTCCTAACTGGTGACAAACCATCCTCCTTATCAAAAATTACTGAAACCAACAGAGTGGTGTCATTTTAAACAAACCCAATGATAGTTCTGGAGTTGCAGAAGCAGTGAGCAATGATTATTTATGCCTTAAAACCTGGAACAACCTTCAACTAAGACAAGGAAAGGATGCCCACTGATGTGTAACAAGAGCTCAGATGAAGCAGCAGTTTAGGCAGAGAGCAAATGGAAGGCAGCATCACCCCTGCATTGCCTCCAGCCCCTATGACAGCACAGGCTTTAAGGGAGATGAACAGCACGGGTTACAGTGGAGGAAAAGACAAAAATCAGGAATCCCAAAACAGATTTCAAAATTAATAGCAAACAAACAAAAAAAAGCATGACCTAGCTTGGGGATGCAGGGCAGAAAAGGCAGGGACGAGAAGAGACACCAGATCCCATGCTGGCCTAAAGCTACAAGAAGCTTCACCCTCTCTTTGTTCAGGTTAGCAGGAAAGAACTTGAAGAGACAGAAAACTGTTTGTAATCAGGAAAAAAGGGACATAAAAAAAAAAAAATGAACCAAGAAAGCCACTGTAGGTCAGACCTGCAACATGACCAAGGCTGTTGCCTTCAAGATGTCCACACTTACTGGCTGAAAGCAAAGGTTTTGAAAGAGAAGATCCCTTGGTCCTAGCAACTAAACACTGTGAGTACACAGATTTTGAAGTCCTTTGGGCAATTTACTCAGAAAAACTACAACATGAGGTCACTATGACTTCCCTGTTTTGCCAACATGAGACAGACAACAGCTGCAAGAGGATGGTGTGGACACGTGTGGTGGGACTGCACTGGGTTTACTGTCCTACATATTTTGGCTTGACATCTTTCACCTGGAGCACAAGCTATTAGTAGAAATGAAGCTGCTCTCTCTCAAGCACCCATATTTTCAAAGAGTTTTCTTTCATCTCAAAGATGCCCTGGGAAGGTATAACAGGTATCAGTGAAAATTAAGTGATGAGACCTAAAGAAAGATTAATACAGGAATGAGTTGCTGTATTCAAAAGAGAACGTGAAGAGTGGCCAGTAAGTAAAAGCCTAAGATTCTGTATGGCACAGGAAAACAAGACATTGTTGATTAACTAATATTGTTGTAAAATTATTAGTTATATTATTAACACAGATCCCAAATTTCTCCATTCAGTGTACAGATAAGATATTCAGAAGGGGGGGAAAAGATCATACCAGTATATGTGATTTTGTAACACTTCAGGTTCCCCAATATCTTCCTCCTCACAGGCACCCACAAAGATAAAGGTGCCTGGCCAGAAGAGAACCATTAAATGTGATGCAGAAAGCACTGACCAGGAGCAAAATGTGGATTTCATTTTAGAAACCACTTTGCTAACTCCTACAGTAAAATCGGAGCTTTTTTCCTTTAAGATATGTTATCAAAACCCATGCAGAATCCTCAAAGACATGGCGTGTATTCCCTCCTCCTTTTCCCTTTTATTCATTTCCATACATTGTCTCAAAATTGAGAGCAAAAAGTGTCAGTGTTCTACAGATAATGCAGAACTGATTGTCTTGATCAAAATACTTGTTTCTTAATACAAAAGTTACTAATTTATGTTTTAAATCCGTTTCAAACTACCCAATGAACTGACAAAAGTTCTTTCGGAGCTTAAATGGTGGAAAAAGTGAACATGCATAAAGCATTAACCCAGTTTTGTGTCCAAGTGCTCATGTCAACTTCTCAGCAATCACATGAACCCAAAGTTTCCTCAAACCTGATTAAAACCAAAAAAATCTACTTTTGCTGCACAGCTTTATTTTTTCCCTAGACAACTCCCTCAGAAAGCATTCAGGAGAGATCTACCTTCTCCTCCTCTTCTCACCCAGTAAGAGAGAGGATTCCTTATGGCCTCACCTCAGTGCCTGCATCTGAAGAGACAAGGCAGCCACCTCTCTCCTATCAGATAGAAAACCAGCACATGAATTTAAAATCTGGCAGAATCAGCCTTTAGTGCAGTTCTTGGCATTAGTGCTCCAGGTCTCTGCCCACTATTAACGTCTGCAAACCATGAGTAATAAATTCTACACTGGAAAGATCTGACTTCTCATACAATTTCTCTCTTAATCAGGATTAAGGATGATCCCCCTCAGTATGACAAATCTGCCAGCATGTTTTCAGAGCAGCCCTAGTCCTGTCTCCCAGGTTTTATATACAAACAACCTGAGTCATTTCTACTTATTTATGGATATGTATGAAATGCACAAAGTTATGACAGGCATGTCAGGGAACAAAAACACCCCCGTAACCCAGCTCAGAAATGAGGAAATTCAGCTAACGAGGCTTAACACATTCCTCTGTCAGTTATAGCTTGTGTGAGGCTGAACCTTTCAGCTGCATGTGCCAGAAGTGCTGTAAAATAAATCCAAACCACTCTGCCTACATCCTACTAAGGTCTCTTTGTAAAAATGCATAAATATATTGATGGCATTTGGCATTTTAAAGCTACCCAGCACAGAAGCCTGTCTGTGCTCTGCATAATTGTTTTGGAAATAAATTAAATTATTTTGTCCAAAAAGTTCTCCTATTTATTCTGCCTAACACATCCTTTTAAAAACTTCTGGATAAATGGGATCCAGGAATACTACCAGGGCTCAGGGAAGGCACTGGTCTCACCCAGCTGGCCCAACATGGCCATAACAGAAGCATCAACCTCCCAAAATAAAGCTCTGTGGTGAGACACTGGCAGGGGTTCCCCAAGGAGGCTGTGGATGCTCCATCCCTGGAAGTGTTCAAGACCAGGCTGGATGGGGCTTTGAGCAACCTCATCTAGTGGAAGGTGTCCCTGCCCATGGCAGGGGGACTGGAACGAGATTATCCTTAAGGTCCCTTCCAACCCAAACCATTCTCTGATTCTGCAATTTGATCAACAGAAACAAGCATCCTTCCAAAAACCAGGAAGAAAATTGAGCCCAACGTGTATTGTTAAAAAAGAGGGCAGAGGGAATGACTGGTATTCTTTCCTCAAGAGTATACTGAACAACAGATCCACTGTTTTTTTTCTCTGGCAGTGCTGTGTGCTGCCTCTGCTCTCCCAGAGGCTGTTTCTGTTCCACTTAAATTTCTGTAGAGCCTAAGGGAGTAACAACAACTGCTATAAAAATCAAACCACCACCTCAATTTAAGGACTGCCAGCCTCTGCAGAGAAGACAATCTCTCCCAGTGAGCTACTAAGCACCCTCTCCTGCCAAGTAGCTAGAGCTGGGACTCCTCCACAGCCTCACAACATCAACTTTACCTCCCCACCTGCACTGCACGGTGATGGGAGCAAACACTTCCCAGGCTTCCAACATCCCCAACACAGCCACAAGCTGAAGCAACACACCCACAGTCATCCTTAGTGGTGAGTGTAATGACAGTGCTGTGGCAGAACAGGCAGGTTTGGCTTTTAACATGGCCCTTTCCTTCCTCAGCCATAAGCAAGGAGGCTGGAAGCTCTGAGATGAGCCCCTGCACCAACTCCTTCCCAAGGGCTGGTGTACAGGACAGGCAGAGCAGATTTGAGATGGAGCTCCTAATTTGCCCTTTCTGCTGGAGGACAAGTTCACAGGCACAGACAGTGCTTCTAGCCTCAATCATTTGCAGTGTTATAATCAAATTACTATCTCTGTAATGGTGAGAGTTCTGCTTTTCTCCAGGATTACACCAACTGACGCCTTGGATGGCTCCCACAGGCTGACCACTGAAAATCAATTCTCTACAGCAGCCACACAGAACTTGTTTATCTTCCTGCTACTGGTTCTGACAACATGGGGGCAAGTTATCCAAGGCAAGTATTCATGTATCACAGCCCTGGTATCACAAGAAACAACTGTACCCCGAGACCATCACCTGGTGCTGGGCAATTCTGTCTGTTCTGTATTAGTCTCACGTTATTGGTGGGTGTTGTGAATTAATAGGGCTAAGAGACAGGGAAGGGATGAACAACAGGATCCTCTATAGATCCTCCCCAGCATTATTTAGCTACTGATTGCACTTGTATGCAACCCTCACCTCCCAGTCCTAAATTCTAAGTATTTTCATGCACAAGGTATTTTAGGAGATATTTGTCTTCCAAATGACATCATGAGTTAAACTGAATCTGGTGACTCTCTGTAGGCCCTTCCCATACTATACAGTTACATTCATAGATTACAATATTTTTTTTTCTTACCTTGTGCACTCCTGAAATCAAAACAAACATAACTGTGGTCATGAGGAAGCTGCTTCAATTAAAATGCCCCTTATTGGAGGTGCCTTTATCACACCAAGTTTGACCTGTGCTTTCTCCCACCTCCATAAGCACTATTATCAGCTCAGATTTGGAAGAAGACACTTCCCACATTAGGAGTGGGCTAGTGAAGCACAGCCCCAGTTGCCCATTCTTAGATTGTTTTGCCCCATTCAATTTGCCACTCAGCAAATGGGTGCTTGGACCAGAGCAGCTCATCCTCCAGTTACAGCTGAGCACAGACACCTACCAAAGCTATCACCAAATTCTGTATCTTGGGTACCACAGTCATTTTGTAGGGTTTGAAAAACTAGAAGGTGTTTAATTAAATCTTGAGTTCCACGTGGTAAGCATGAGAGCCATCTGGCCTCAACAGCTCTGTGCTGACAAGCTGCTGGTTTGATATCCACTACCAGGAGATTTCAGCCCCTCATCTCCAGCCTCCACACTCCTAACACCTAAAAGGGTAAATCTGGGAAATTCCCCCAATCTGTCTCTGTGTTATTTTTGCCTTTTCTTCTATGTATGTGGAAAATGGCTCAGCCAAGGGAAAAGTTCTTGAAAGCAGCTATTAAATCACTATTCATTCTTACAGTAAAATGTAGGGCTTGATTCACTATATGAAGCTTTTTTAAATTCAGCATAAATTCAGTTAAATTCTTTCACAAGAGGGAGAAAAGACATTTAGTCCTTGAAGAAATTGTGGCAAATGATTGCAGTGAGTTAAAAGGAGCTTCACATCTCGCCTGCTAACTTCCACTCCCCCCTCTTACACAAGTGTAGGAATTCCCTACTGAGAAGACCACCCTAAGAAGCTGGTTCATGTAGCCCAACAAGTCAGAACAGCAATAAAATACAAACAGATCTTTGAAGCATGATCATAAAAATAGAAGATACAGAAACTTCAGAAAGATAGTTCTGATGAAGAAAAATGCTTACTTTTTAAAGTTGCTTCCCACCCCCCAATGGCAGATTTAATGAAGCTTAGAAGGTTTTTTCACTTGTGTGTAATGCTTTCAGGGTGTTTTTCAGAGATGGAAGTAAATATAAACTCACCACTTTCAGCTCTGGCACAGCCCGGCTCAGTGTCCATTCCTGGCTATTTACAAAGGCATCTGTAAAAGTGGACAACATTCACAACATCAGCACAGTGACATTTAATGCTCTGCTGTACACAATTTCATGCTAAGGCTTTGGGTGCGTGAGGCCAAAAGTCACGCTCAGTCTTAGGAGACTTGACAGCCCGACATGAAAAGCACAAGGGGTTTGGAGAAATCATACAAAAATTCAGGCATACCAGAAATTACTGATGCTCTCTGTGTAACAAGTCTAGTTCTACCATCTCCACTGGCTCAAAGTAACCCCAGCTCTCCAAGGTTGTGAAGAGGCTCTTCCAGCCTGGACACGGTTCAGCTGCTGCCCACCCACCATGACCCATTTCATCTCTACAAGAGAAGCCTTGGACTGCTCATCAAGCTACATGATAACAACTGCAGTTGCCACCATCAGCAGTAACTTCCCCACCCAGGCAAACGAGAATATTTCCCTGTTTTAAAAACATGATTTGGGTTTTTTTTTACTGCACATCATACTTAATGTCAACAACTCAAAGTATCAGCATCAGTGGTGACATCCCTGCCCAGGTGAGGGAGAATATCTGTTTATTCTAGAAACAGGCTATTTTTCAGTAGAACTATCTATAGACAGAAATAAACCACAGAACCATTTACTATGAAATGAAGTATTGGGGGCAGGAGAGGGTTGAGTTCTGGAAAAGTGGGGAATGAAGTTCGTCATTGCTCCCAATAGAAATGAAGTCCTTAGAGCTGCACCTGGGTCCAACCTCACTGACAATTCCACACCAAAAATAAGAGAAATATGGCTCAATTATTCTCCCTCCAAAAACTTTTCTCATTTTGTTCCTTCTGTAAAAGTTCCTTCAGTTTTCAACTGAAAACAAACAGAAAACCACATTTCCATTACAAATCCAAGCAGCACTACTCCAAATCCCAATTTAACCCTCTCCAAACCCATGCAAACCAGATGTATGACTGCATCTCAACGCTCCAACCAAGCAGATAGGACACAGCTCCACAGAAATGAAACAGCCCTGAAGCAATCCCAGTTACAGGGTCAATTCCCAGTGTTATAGGAAGTAACAAGTGAGAAGTTACACCTGACTGCACTGTCCATAGGCAAGCAAAAGTATTTTTTAAGCCATTACATCCCCTCTGAAACACCAACCAGGAGAAGGAGGTGGCTATTTCATTATATCCTTTCATCCAGAGAATAAGAAAGTTGGAAGCAATTTACCACCCCAGATGGTATCCCTCACTAACTCAACTGTCACCTGTAAGGCAGCTTCCCCACTGCTGAACTAAAAACCATCTCAAAGCAAACTTATATTTAGTGAGGAATAGAGATGCAATGCAAAATATATTACTTGTGCTCAATATTCCAAAGATATATTAGTCATGGATCTGGAAACCTTCTCCATCTTTATTGCACTGCTTTCCATTTCAGCTACAAATAGAAGCTGGTATGTACCAGCAGGATGGGTGTAATTACATGAAAACACTTTGAAAAAATAAGCTTATTGGTATATTACAAGCTTGAGTCTCCTCCCACTCACTCAACGGAAGGAGAAGGAAAACCAAAGGCTCAGATTAAGATACTCTGAAGACCTGGGATAAACTTCTGGTATTCCAGCTGGAGAGAAGACATGACAGTCATTAGGCTATTGTCATGATTTCAAGTAATCTGAGATGATCAAAACCTGAAGTCCCAGGTTGACATCTACACCAGTTAAAACAAGTCTCTTGTGCTGGTGAGGTCTGGCTGGGAAGGAGCACACAGATTGTCTTCCTGCAGCCCACTGCTTGTCAATTCTGGTTTACCTAGTAAAAGTTTAAGAAAGCAAATACTGCTTATAAGTGTTTTTCTTTGTTCCTCCATGATCATATCAGCATTTCTTACCACAGAAGGAAACCCAGGGATTACTAAATATGCTTGAGATAAGCAAACAAAGCTAAATTTCGAGTGAAATTTTAGAGCTAAACATTATAATTTCAATTAACAGGTAGCAGCGACTTGAAGTGCTATGAAATGGTGAAAATGAGCAGCACCCTCTAGATACCACCTCACCCTGAGCTCAGAAAGAGCTGTTGACGTTGCAGTAGCAGAGAAGCATTTGTCAAACATCATCACTGTCTCAGCCCAAACAAAGCTCCAGGCCCAGAAAGGGAAAGATGAGGACAGGGAGGATGGCAAAGGATGAGCTGTGCTTTGGGAGCTGGGGTGAAAAAAACTGCATGTCTCCAGAGCTGTCACAGCCCTCTTCTCCAAAAACATCCCTCCTTTTGAAGTAGTTCAGTGCAGCTGGAGTACATATTATTTACTGCATTGCTTAGAAACTGCCACAGCTGCATATGAAAGGGCTGCACCAGGTCAGACCACAGATTCAGCTATAGCAGTATCCTCCTACTACAGCAGAGACCAGCAGATAATAGTCAGTGAAGAGCAGAAGACACTTGTAGAAGAACCTGTTTTTCCTGCAGACCAACAGCAATTTAATCCAGAGACTGCCTGAGTCAAGGGGTCTCTCTATTTCATCAGGCAGCGTCCAAACTGAGCTGACAAGCAGGGCCTTGGCCTTGGGCTCTGCTCCTCTCAGAGTTGAACATAAAACCACCCTTGTGACTGCCTCATTCCAGGTCCCAGAGCTTCTCCAACAGCCCCTGAGAAGCCTGCAGAGCACCAGAGCAGCAGGAACCAAAATACCACCTCCAGGAACTTGCTACAGCCTTTCATGGAAAGGGGATCCTTCCCTAACTTGCCCTCACAGTAAACTGCCAATTTTCATGGGTTTGCTTTGGACTGTTGCTGATTTGGGAAGCCATGGAACAGGAGAAGAAATTGCCATCTAGTCCAACCATGATAGGAAAGAACTGACTGTAATGAGAAGCCAACAAACTAGAGTTCCTGTCCACATAAACCTACTTCTGTACTTCATGTCCCCTGAAGATTTCCCAAGTGATGCTTCTGCAACTTTACACACTTATTATTTCAGTTGTCCCTTGTGGAACAGTTATAAAGATTAGCAGTTATTTCAAAGACATGAAAACATGCCAGTGCTGATTTAAATGGCATTATTCTATGCTTAAACACTACTCCCTCCCTCATACATATATCAACTAATTTGCACTTAAAAATCTGATGCTTTGGATTATCACTTTGGGGTTTTTTTTTCCTCTTTAAGCAGAACTCATTAGTCAGCCTAGAATTACACTGATAGCCTCCCTATCACAGCAACATTACAGCAGAGCTAACAAGTAAAATCCATGTCTTGCTATGCAAAAACTTGAACATCCGATCAAGCCTAGTCCAGTTAAGCCTGATTCTATCCAAGTTTTAACTATTAATGACATGTATCTGCACGACAGCCCTAAGATACCTTGCATTCCTCTTCACAACCATTTATATTCCATAGCTCTGTTCCAAAACACAGTTTCCTGACCCAGTTAATTCCAGAACTATGCACTCCTATAGTTTAAGGGTGTCTGTACAACATGATTTGAACACTCCTTGCTTCCCCTTCCCCCACACCAGTGCATGCATTATTCTTTCCTTCATTATTCCCTGTAAAAGATGGATAAAGGGATACAAATTAAACTTGCCACACTATCTGCAAGACTCAGCAGCAGGAAGAACCAGCCAAGGCCGTACAAAACAAGGAGGTTTCATCCCATCTCCACGTTCTCAGGGTCAAGGAAAATGATGAGTCTCAGTATTATGCCCAACTGGCAGGGGTGTAATGTGTGAAACAAAATGAGAGAACTCCCTATTCATGTCAACAAGCTTCAATAAAAAAGAAGCATTGGATTTTGTCACCATGGAAGATTAAAAAAAGACAAGTGAGGAGATCACTGCTACCGATTTGGAGAACTGCAAAAAAAAAAAAAATCTACCATTGAAGCTTTGGAGTAGACTCCCAAGGGTAAGAAGAACATCAGAAGCCCTGTCACTTTTATCTCTTTACAAAATAATATTTAAAGGGTTTTTTATATCTGTAGATTCCAAGAGCATAAATCAGGTATGGGGGCAATGAAAGGTAAATTTTCAAAAAGCCAAGAGGTCAAAAGACAACAGAGAAAGATGGTGGTTGCAGAGAGCAAGTATGATCCAGCCCCAGTGCATGGATTTGTTCTCCTGCTTGGTCCTGCCTTCAAGGAAACGCATCAAGAACCCCCACAATGACCTCCCAAAACAGTCTCGAACACCTAATATGGGAAATACACATTTAATTCTGATTCTAATTTTACAGCATTTTAACCCTGATCAGCTATAAGGTAAAAGAAATAAAATAAAAGTAACTTGACAAGGTGCTGAGCTTCTTAGCAAAACTATTTTCTCCTTTTTGTTAAGTACCTGGTTATTGCTATGCACATGGGGTTTGAATGTCCAAAATACTTGAGAATATTTGAAATATCATTTTATTGCAAAAATATGCCCATTAAGAAAGAAGCTTGATCTCAGCCCATCTAATGTAAACTAAAATTTCACAATACTATTCTCTTCAATTTGCAATTAAATTGCAGAAGGTTTTCCATTGCCCTTTAAAAAAAAAAAAAAGCCAAACAACTAAATTTTTATTAGGAGATCTATGAGGTAATCTTCCCTCCCCAGTACAATTTACACTGGCATGTTTACAAGGAATAATGACAGTAAAAAGCAGAACATGTCATGAAACAGCATCTGGTCTCTCCAGCAAAATGAGGTTCATGCAGATATTTGTAGGGATGTTGAAGTTCCCAGCTAACTCAGTTGGTTCTAGTACAAATGCCTCAGAAAGAAGTGATTTATTCCAAGTCAGTCCCAAGACCCAAGGAAGTTAAGGTGAAAAGGTCAAATACTTGGAGACAGAACATGACAAGCAAGCTTGGGGATTTGATTTGTTTTTTTTTTTTAAAGAAAAAAAGAAGAAAGAAAACTAACTTAGAGCTACAGCATGACTATGAAACACTGGATGCATCACACTGCAGCATGCAAAGCACAAGTTGCGTAGTCCACAAACACACTCTGCTGCAGAAACAACCCCCCCACCACTACTGCATGTTGATTTAAACATATTGGAAGAGATCTGCATAGTAAATAGAACCACATGGATGAAGCTGATCAACTGGAGTCTTGTTTGCATTACTCTCCGACTTTGGAATTCAAGTGAACCCAACCTTCACATTTAACTACAGACTATACATATGAAAGGAATGACTTTTGTCAATAATTAATCACAGTTGCATGTCCTGTTCATTTAACTTCTGCATCGATGATCAAAAGCTTCACATGCACATGGTGTCAATCATTTATTTTTAAAACGTGCACTAAGAAGATAGTTCGAGTTGCATTTTCCTCACCAAGCTTACTTCTCCACAAAACATCCTTCTTTTTTTTTTCCATATTTCTTTTTTCCTTTTTTTTCCCTTTTAAATTTCCACCACTACATTGAGAGTTTCTCATTTCTCAGTTCCATTTACACATCACTACACCAAAACACAAACTACAACAAGGTTCTTGGCTATTTAAAAACCTCAGTTTAGTAACTCTGCTGGAGCTAGAGGAACCTTTATCAATTCCAGTATTAAAAATCAGATGTACCAGCTATTTTGTTCCCCATGAACACTAGGCTGTGATGAAACTACACCATGTGGGATGTGATGACCATTCTTGGGGAGCTCTATGTACTCCATAGAATGGCACAGCAGCAGATTTCCAAGAAGGTCTGACTGTTTGAATACTCTGTACATAAAAGCCCTGCTTAGAATAACTTTTCAAATAGAAAAACAAACTTCCTTCTTCAAACCCAGGAACAATCACTAAAAACTAAATAAATACTTGCAAACCGATGCTATTGAGAGACCATGGGATCAAGGTCAATTCAACCGTCCACAATTCAGAAGAGGGGAAGGAAGTCCCGTAGGACAACTGGAGAAGTTTCATAGCAATTATAGAAATAACCACAGGAAAAGCCTGTCTTAGGGGTTCAGCAGCTGTTTTCATCCCAGACTTGATTTTTAATGCTGGAGGCCCTCTGTGAACTGAAATGAACTCCAGTTACTGCCACGGGCAACAGCAGCAAGGCAGCTCATCAGAGCACACAGTAAATACTTTTAACTGGGGCTGATGAGATTTACACCACCCTCACCACCCTTCAGGTCCCTCCTGCTTAAAAAATCCCCACAAGCCAATGAAGTCTGTCTGCTGCTTAATACTTTGGAAGAACCTAAGCTGCCCCAAGACCATCACAGCACCCACCACCAGCGGTCTCTGCTTCATCCCTTGTACTGCACCAGCCCTGGCTCCTCTTAACCTTGTTCTGTCCTTTATTGTCATCAAAACATCTCATCCTTGCCTAGCAGTTCAACCCAAAGCCTGGGAAGCTCACAGATTTCTTTTTGTCTGACTGAGATGAAAACCTAATGGCAAACCTGTCCAAAAGGAGGGATGAGCGAAGAGGGGGCAGATGTCTCTGCAGTACGACATGAAAAGACTTCAATCTTCCACAATTCTTGGAAAGCTTCTTAGTAAGAGCTTCCCTCAGGCTGTCCCAAAGTCCCTTTTCTGTCCTTTTAAATAAGGAAAAGCTATATATATATATAAAAAAAAAAGCCAAGGGATTTCTCTGGACACACTCAGCAAAAGATCCTTTTCTTCCTGATAAGAACAGGAGGCCTCAAAAACACATGCATTAAGTTAAAGTACCAACAATTGCATCACACCCTGATCCCAACTCGATAATTTCTGCACGACAAGCAATATCTCAGAGTTACTTCCTACTTTGAAATAAAAACCTGAGAGCAAACAGGTAGAGAAAATATTCCTACATGTTCACCCTTGCCCACAAAGATGCAGATAAAACCACACACTCTCTTTTGGAGCTGTATCAAAGGAGCACTCTCAGAATGTACTTCCCAAAGCTTCCGTGCTCATTTTCTCAGAAAAGCAGAAAACTTTTGGGTTGAGACTTGTGATACTACTAAAACATGCATTTTTCAGAGGAAGGGTAATTTCTCTGCATACATCCTCTCCAACTCAGCCCCCAGCATTTCAACTCAAAGCACCGACTCAGTTCCAACGAGGTATAGCAGAAAAATATTCGACATGCTTATTTTTAAGCTTTGCATCAAATATTCTTTGGAAGAGTGTCACATTGCAAAAGGCCCTTTTTATATATTAATTTTCTCATCCACCTCATATCTGTTTTTAAAAAAATCAGTCAGCTCTTCATGTGGATCCTCTCTGCTTATACATTCTATTCTGCATATGATTACAAACAGTAACTACAAAGAAATAGCAAATACAACTTCTAGAAAATCACCCATATCAGGATCAGAAAATGTTACTTGTTTTTTCCTCCCTACTCAGTTAGATAGAATTATAGATTATACAGCTGCCCCCTGCATGCCAATTAGAGATCACTGCTGTAACTACACACCTCCCAAACACTCACTTTTCTTTCCCCAGTTGCACAAGTGTCATTTATCCTTCTGAGGCAGTTTGACCCCAAAGCCAAATGCAGTGTGGCCCTGTCCCTTCTCTGCACAGCTTGGGCTGGGAACCTCCAGCCAGGCTCTGGTGCTGGTGCTGGGAAGTCACGTCCCATCACGCACAACACTGTATTTACACTTCGTTAATAGGATTAATACACACACCGCAGAAGGAGTCACGAACATTGCCACACAGCCACCCAATTACAACCCTAAAACAAGAGGGATTTTCATGAGCTGTCAGCTCAAAAGACTCCCCCATCGCTCCCAGTGTTGTCAGAAAGGATAAAATCCCAAGAGCTCTCACAGTTCCAACATAAATGTTTGATATTGGTCAGATTTATCGCCGGCAATATCCACTCACTAATTAGAAGACAGCAAACTGCTCTAAGCTCAGCTTCTTGAAAGCATCAGGCACCTCAGCCAAAACTCATTAGAGCCTCACGTAGATCTGACATCTGAAAAACCATGCCCTGTAACTGAGAACTCTATTAAATAGTTATTTAGGTCAAACCCAAAATCTATCTTCCAACAGCAGCGGGCAGCTGCAGCAGCGTTCTCCTCTGCGCTGCCATGGAAACAAAGGGAGGACCAGTGATGGAGAGAGCAGCACAACCTCAACAGATGATGAGCCAGCCTTGCCTCAAACATGCTTTAGGGCTTGGGGAATTGAACAGCACTTCTCTGTCTCCATGGCACTTCAGATTTGTCTTGAATTTTTGACTTGTGAAACGTTATTGTGTTGCCGCCGATATCTCCACTCTCCCTCGCTTTTGTCTTACACCTACAGCTGTTCTTGACCTGGTTGAACACATGGCTTTTGGGGGATTTCAAAGATGTTCTCTCCTTAGCTCCCACAGCTGGAAAAAGTCCCAGGCTTCCTACAGCACAATAAAATGATGTATAATGTTTCCAAGTATTTCCCCAAAACCAGTTACATGCTTGAATTTTTACATCTAACACCACCAAAACACTTGTTTTGTCCTTAAATATAATGTAACTCCAACCAAGACTACTCATCTTAACCTCCTCTACTCCCCCCAAAAAAATCCAAAAATCCCCAAACCAAACCCAGAGAAGATATTTTGGCTGAAAGCTCTTTATAAAGCAAAATAAATTACATGCTTAACAAGAAAAGCTTCACATTCCCTGTATTTTCACAGTGGGTTGTTTTCCAGAGCTGACGTGCAATTAAGAGTAAGAAAATTTTAAATCCCACAGATAAACCCACTGTTTCCTCGAGGCCATGGGAGGTCAGTGCACTTTAAAGAGGGATGTTCTGAGTGAGAAAGATCAGAACTACAACTTAATTCCAGTAAAATGCACGTTCCTTAATACTCAGCAGCATCCCTTGCAAAAATGCGATGCTGAAAAACACTGGTCCTGGCCAGCCCCTTCTACAGCAGGGGGATGGTGACCACAGCAAGTTGAAGGAAATAGAAAAAGCAAAGAGAAAGTAAATGATTGCTCTGAAACTAAGAATATCTTAACAGTTTGGGTGCTTATTTTTTAAATCTTACTCATTTAAGTCTTTTTTTTTTTTTTTCCAAGAAATGTATTAGCAAAGCACAACAGAAAAATCATCCCTGCCAAAGTGGATTCACACAAACCAGCCAATCTCTACCAAGCTGCCAGTGCCACCCCCCACCCCCCCCAACCCTCTGCCACACCATCCATCCCCTCTTCTC
>VYZX01019443.1:152500-182069 GCA_013401335.1 Brachypteracias leptosomus
CCTAGAAAAAAACCAAAATCCCAGCCAAAGCAAACAAAAACCCATCCATCCCCCCCACTCACCCAGTGCCACCCCATCCACCCCACCCCACCTTCTCTCTCCCAGCCATGCTGAAAACAGCCTCTTCTTTTCCCAAGCATGTCCACTGGGCAAACCCAGAGCTGTTGCTGCTCTCACACACAGCAGAGAAGGGGAACAAAACACATCCTTGGCTTAAACTGTTTCTACAACAAACCTATCAAATATACATGGCTAAAATCTCCTATATTGCTTCATATCTGCAACAGAAGCACCCAAAGCAGCACTGCTCCAGTATCAGGCCCCTGAGCTGTCCTGATGCCTCAAGTTATATCTGCAACCTGAGACAGAATTTTTTTTAAACCTTTCTTTTATTCTGGCAATACACAATCTTTCTGTAAGCATTGAAGCTTCAGAGAACAGAGCTAAACAAGTAACCACAGTAGTACTGAACTCTGGGAAGAAAAAGAAGCCAGTGGAGATGAAGTGTTTGGTAAATGTCTCACCAGAGAGCAGGCCAGTCCCAAAGGTGGGGTCTGTTTTACACTATCCTGTCCCAAGGGAACCATAGAATCATTTTGGTTGGAAAAGACCTTCAAGATAAAGTTCAACTGTTAACCCACCACTGCCAGCTCACCATCAAACCATGTCCCTCAGAACACCTACACAGCTTTTAAACCCCTCCAGGGATGGGGACTCCACCACTGCCTTGGGCAGCCTGGGACAGGCCTTGACAACCCTTTCGGAGAAGGCATTTTTCTTTATGTCCAATGTAAACCTCCCCTGGCACAACTTGAGGCTGTTTGCTCTTGTCCTATCGCTTGTTCCTGAGGAGAAGAGACCGATCCCCACCTCTTTCCAACCTCCTTTCAGGGAGCTGTCAAGAGAAAGGGTAGGGATGGGCAGTGCCAGCACAGGGAAGATTACCCCAAATGTAGCCAAGTGAAAATCCAGCGATAAGATTTTGAGCTGTAACAATCCATGCCCGAGGCATCAAGAGACCAATTGTGCTTCTTACAAACTGCTGAAAACCAGTGGTGAAAATACAGAACTAAACTAATGTCCAAAGCACCCAAAAGGAGACATTTCACAGCCTGTGTTGTATTTCCTCACTCCAGACAGGAGCGAGGAATTACCCTTTCTTATTCAAATCTCAATATTAACGAGAAANAAACTAAAAAATTCTTACAAGTTTGGGTGTTTATTTTTTAAATCTTACCCATTTAATTCTTTTTTTTTTTTTTTCCAAGAAATGTATTAGCAAAGCACAACAGAAAAATCATCCCTGCCAAAGTGGATTCACACAAACCAGCCAATCTCTACCAAGCTGCCAGTGCCACCCCCCACNACCATGTCCCTCAGAACACCTACACAGCTTTTAAACCCCTCCAGGGATGGGGACTCCACCACTGCCTTGGGCAGCCTGGGACAGGCCTTGACAACCCTTTCGGAGAAGGCATTTTTCTTTATGTCCAATGTAAACCTCCCCTGGCACAACTTGAGGCTGTTTGCTCTTGTCCTATCGCTTGTTCCTGAGGAGAAGAGACCGATCCCCACCTCTTTCCAACCTCCTTTCAGGGAGCTGTCAAGAGAAAGGGTAGGGATGGGCAGTGCCAGCACAGGGAAGATTACCCCAAATGTAGCCAAGTGAAAATCCAGCGATAAGATTTTGAGCTGTAACAATCCATGCCCGAGGCATCAAGAGACCAATTGTGCTTCTTACAAACTGCTGAAAACCAGTGGTGAAAATACAGAACTAAACTAATGTCCAAAGCACCCAAAAGGAGACATTTCACAGCCTGTGTTGTATTTCCTCACTCCAGACAGGAGCGAGGAATTACCCTTTCTTATTCAAATCTCAATATTAACGAGAAACCTCCCTATGATGCATCAAAGATGAGGAGGGAAAGCTAACACAGCTGGCAAGAGAAGAATCAGTGTCAAAGTATAAATTAAAAAAGATGATGTTGGGGAAATGAGAAGATTTTATTTGGCGAGCCAGAAAGCAGAAAGTCACAACAGAGATGCAAAAAAACCGACTGAGATGCATTGCTTGGAAGGCTAAAAATCATTTCAGCTTCTCAGATAGATAAGAGTGGCTAAGGCAACAAAAACCCAAAAAATAAATAAAAGGAACTTGGTGACTACTTGGTCGGGGAGAAAATAGTTATTTTCTAGGTAAAACAGCAACAGTACTCAATGAAATCCAAGCATGCAGTGAAAAGACTTCCATCACTGAGATTCCACAGATTATACTGGGGCAACATCTGAGCATCACCAAAACCTAAGCAGCAGCAGAATGTGAAGTAAATAGTGGCAAATGAGCAAAACCACAGATACCCTGGGAGGAAACAAAACAAAAACCAAACGAAAAATGCAGAGGAGGAAGGAGATAAAGGAACTATCAAGTCAAGCTAAATAAAACAGCGACAAAAGCACAAATTAAGGAGTGGCAAACCCCAAAACACAGATTTAATAATTCATCCGCCTTCCTCCTCTGGCACAGGGCAGCAGTAGAGGAGAATTGGACAAGGTGGCATCACACACACCTTGTCCCCACTCTCCCCCAGGCTAGGTCCACGTGCTGCTCAGACAGAAGTAGCCTCCTGAAATGACTGCAGCCCTCCACGTGTTTTACCCATCAGCTAAGAGCTGGGCACCTCTGCTAAGCACTGACACTCCCAAGGTCCTGCAGGGACTCACCGCTCAATTATTTTTTGGATTGTAACAAAAGAAAAATTTATTGGGCTGTTTTTGAATCTGCCTCTTACTAGTTTCACAAGATGCTCCTTAATTCTTGTGTAAGAAGGGATAATCCTGAGTGATCCCATCCTTAACCTCCCACAACGATCCCTCTTGCCTTCCCCCTCCCAGTCTGCACCACTCTGCTTAGCTGGGTTGGCTCTTGCCTGGACCAAACTTACTGTCTTTCTAATTGAATTAAACAGGGCAGGGTCACCCAGAGCACATTGCCCAGGATCACATCCAGGCGGAGTTGGAATCTCTCCAGAGAAGGAGACTCCACAACCTCTCTGGGCAGCCTGGGCCAGGCTCTGGCACCCTCACAGCAAAGTTTTTCAGCTGAAGTCCCATTTTTTTTCCTTGTTAACAACACAAAGCCCCCACGCCCAGCTTTGGCATCTGATCAGGCATTGATCAGATTCCCCTCTCAGTCTTCTCCAGGCCAAAGAGCCCCAGGTATCTCAGCCTCTCCTCGTCACAGAGATGCTCCAATCCCCTCAGTATCTTCTGAGACTCCCTCCAGCAGCTCCTTGTCTCTCTTGAACTGGGGAGCCCAGAACTGGACGCAGTACTCCAGATGTGGCCTCACTAGGGGTGAGTAGAGGAGGAGAACCTCCCTTTTAATGTACCTTTTTGTTCTCCTATACTTACTTCCAGATGTGAGGACCACAATCACCCCCCAAAATCTCCAGAGAAGAGCACGTTATGTCCTTTTGAGGCACAACAACTTGCTCTGTTTTCTGTCCCTAACACTCTCTGCTCTGAGCCCTGCAGAGCACTTCATTGATGATCTTCACAAAGCTCTTACAGATGTCAAGATCTTTACCAGGGCTTGCAGCTCATTCAGAGCTGTGATACATGAGTCCCAGCCGCCTTCTCCCCACAGGACACTTTGCACTCACTCACATTCAATCTCCCAGTATGTCCACCACTAACTATCATAAGATTTCTCTTCAACTCTGCACAACCAGCTTCTGGTTTTTACTACCCTGAATGAACAGTAAATTATCACCCTCTTTCATCCCCTTTCCCAGGGCATTTATCAATATCTTAAGCAAAAGAGGCTGCAGCACAGATCCCTCCAAGCCTTGCTGCTGGGTTTTTTTTTCAAAGGGAAAAAGCAAGTATTTATTAGTATACACAACTTCTTACTTTTTATATACACAAGAGGACCCTCCCTTTTATCTGATGGCAGCTCAGCTCGAGTACCTGGCAGAAGTTCTTTCAGTCATCAAAATAAACTGGATTTCCCTTGTCCTCCCCTCCAGTAAATATGAGGCACAATTTCCCCCCATAAAAGCCAAGTCCGCCCTTCCCCAGCACATCATTTACCCACCCAACTATAGGGTTCAGGCTCAGTTTCTCAGCTTGGTGGTTGCATGATTAATTCTGACAGAGGCAAACTCTACCCCCCATCACACCCATGCAGCCACGATGAGGTCAATGTGGTGAAATGGGTGTGATGCTTGCAAACCAACCCTCTTCTACACGTCTGAAGGCTCTTCCCTCTCGAGTGACCTGCGAGCAAGGGCTGCCAGACAAGGCTGAAATGAGCAGTGGTGGGATCAAGGATGCTTTATTCTCCTGCTGCCCTGGGCCACCTGGTGCAGTCACAGCACCCAGACTCAAAAATACACACCATCAGAGCTCAAACACCTACAAGTTGACCTATGGCCCAACTTCCTTGCTTGTCAACCCAGATCTGTGCTCTGGCATCACACGATCGCCCAGATTTACTTTCTCAGTTCTTTAAATTGTGGCTACAGAAGATGGCGTGTTTGTTCAGAAGTACATCTAGAAAAACATCTCCCCTCTCCACAAGGGAAATTATGACTTGTTTATGCAACACATTTCTGAAAACATTTTTTAGAACTCGAGTCATGTCTCCCGGATTGCTGTGCTGGTTGTCAAAACAGAGCCGTTTTTTCCCTGACTATACCATATGTAATCCCAAGTCCACTTTCCCTAACTTGATATCACCCGTGCAAGATTTGGAGATGATTAGTGGAAAATACACAAATGAGACACTGCTCTCCGGAGAACGGCGCAGCAGGAATAATCTGATGGGTTTTATATTTATTAGCCCGATGCACATCTCACTTGTTTAAACAAGGCTTTTGTCAAACGTCAAAAAAAATGTTAATGCAATCCAAGGCATGTTCTCAAAGGGAATTAATGCTGAGCTGGAACCAGGGCGAAAGCCTTAGTTACAGCAACAAGGAAACTGCAGAAAGGGGGCCCCTTTTTATTTCAGTTGCAAATAGATCCGCTAAGACAGAAAGGTTGATTTCCTAAGAGCTAAGATGGAGAACCTACAGAAGGTCAGAGGTATCCTGGGCTGCATCCAGAGCAGGGTGGGCAGCAGGGCAAAGGAGGGGATCCTGCCCCTCTGTTCTGCTCTGGGGAGACCCCCCTGCAGTGCTGGGGCCAGCTCTGGAGTCCTCAGCACAGGAGAGACATGGACCTGGTGGAGCAGGGCCAGAGGAGGCCACAGAAATGATGTGAGGGCTGGAACCCCTCTGCTGGGAGGCCAGGCTGAGAGAGTTGGGGTTGTTCAGCCTGGAGAAGAGAAGGCTCTGGGGAGACCTTCTTGCAGCCTTTCAGTACTTCAAGGGGGCCTATAAGAAAGATGGGGACAGACTTTCTGATCAGGGTCTGTTGTGACAGAACAAGGGATGATGGTTTTAAACTAAAAGAGGGGAGATTTAGATTAGATAGAAGGAAGAAACTGTTTACACTGAGGGTAGTGAGACACTGGTACAGATTGCCCAGAGAAGTGGTCAATGTCCCATCCCTGGAAACACTGCAGGTGAGGTTGGAACCTGCTCTAGTTGCAGATGCCCCTGCTCACTGCAGAGGGTTGGACTGGATGACCTTTGGAAGTCCCTTCCAACACAAACCATTCAATGATTCTGTGAAATTGAGGTGGGGGTAAGTACTGGAAACACCCAGTTGACATCTGTTTGGCAGACCATCTCCCCAGCTTCATGTGGTGAGGAGAGGGCCTTCCCTCCCCTGAAGGTAGCCCAAGGACAGGCAGGTGCCCTGGATGCCCTCCTGTCCCTTCTGCCTCCTCTGTGACCACACAGAGACAACCAGGCCCAGCTCCAGCAGTTGATGTAAGCACTGAGATACTCACCTCAGATGCTCAGTTAGTTTTTATTTTCCTGTGATACAATGCCCACTGTCTCCATCCCGTTACCATTTTCCCTAAGAGACTATTAAACCACCAAAACACTAAACCATCACAGAACCATCAGAGCACGAGTGTCTTCACACACTGCACAGCCAGGCAAGAGACAGGGAGAAAGCAAAGAGGGAAGCACTCAGGGCTGCTGTTGTCTTTTGCCTTCAAACCCTTTACAACACAACAGCTCAGAAAGCTCCTGTGTGACCAAACGCTCCGTTAGAAAAGCAGCTTCCTCCCCCAGCTTCCTATTTGAAAAGCACCTGCTGTTACAAGGCACTTCAGACCACAGCAGACCTATCCAAGTGGGAATTATTTATTTTGGAAACTCAAAACATTTGTCAGATGAACTTTAGACTCGGTGACTAACTAGAACACAAAGCCTCTTTCAACCTCCCCTTCCAGATCAGACTGTGAGTGTGCAGGGAGCTGAAGGCAAGCAAATCAATCATCATGGTCCCAAGATCTGCAACCACCCCTTACCACTCCTCCCTCTCCGCCCAGGCAGCCCACCCCACCTCACCCTCGACCCTTTCAGTGCTTTGGAGCAAGAGTCTGGCAAACCACACATTAAACCCAGCTTTTTTCCAAACCTCAACAGTTACTGCAAAGTTTAAGAGGGGAGAGCAGGATTATCATCATTACTATGTTGATTTTCACCATCACACAAGCCATGCTCACAAGGCAGCTTCCCACGTTACGTCAAGAATTAACGCAATACCTCAAATTGCTGGGACCTAAATCAAGACAGAACCAGAGGTGCCTCTGAGGTACCATAACTTTTTATTGGAACAAAAAACCCCAGACTATACACAAACAGCAATTTACTAATACTTCTCCATTTCAGGTTGAGTTTTCAGCTTTGTTAAAACTGGTAGTATGGTTTTCAAGAACATTCACCTGGGAGTAAATCCGTTCTTGATCTTTGCAAAAATCTCACCCTCTGGCCAGATTCTAATTTGTATTTCCTGGATGAAGCCAAGAAACTCAAGTATGTCTGCAGAGCTTCATCAGGTTCCCATCACCTCAGGCACGTACTTTAAACTGAAATGATTGTACTAGAAATGGTATCTGTCAAGAAGCCCATGCAGAGCTCAGGAATCAGAAAACAATTTACCTACGCCTACGAGACCTGCACCTCCTCTCCCTTGCAAACCTGCTCTAATGCTTTTTGTACCCACTATTTTACAGCAGGCAAGTGAGCCCTATTAAAAGGGGAATTTGGAAAAGAATCTATTTCTGCAAAAAGGCTCTTGCTGCTGCTTCCCGCTGTTCTGGCCTGACCTATGACATACTCTAGCAAGCCACTCTGTAAACTGACTCCTTACCCCAGCATCCAAACACTTAGGAAATGACTCTCTCTTCATATTCTGTTCCCTATTAATGCCATAACCTCCCACTGCCTTTTCATGAGCTGAGAAAAGAAAACTGGAGGCCAGTTATCCCATCAGGGCTTTTATTCTTCTTCACCTTTGTACCACTTCCTAAGGTAAATTCAACTGCGGTAAGTGACTGAAATTCATTATGAGAAGTTTTTTTATGTTTTAAAAAAAACCCTGAAAGTCAAATCCACATAAAGATCTAAAGTGTACTTCAAAGCTAACAAAAAGGGTGTCAGCCTCTACTCCAGCAACAACACTAACACACGCTCTTAAAAAAAATAATTAACACAATCAAGGGCAGCCTTAAACCCGTAATAAAACGCAGCCATTTGGAAGCAGTACAATAGAGAAAAAAAAGAAGCCAGAAAGCAAACAGCTACACTCTACACATCTCAACAAACCCACCCAAAAAGCAGTAGCAGAACACACTACACTAGATGTGCCCTTTTAGCATCTTGGAAACCACCTGAGGGACCAGTCCTACCCCCTGCATCAAGTTCTTCTGGTGATGGCTCAGTGCTACCCCAGATGCTGCCACTCCAATCAGACATCACAAGGGTGCAAAAATGGCTATTTATCCTTTTTAATTCATTTAAAAAATATTATTATTTGGGGACCTCCCCTTTGATTCTACAAAACTCAACTGTGCTATGAATATCCTCTGGCCTCTCCACATCACGATACCAGAAGAGGTCAAACCAAAGGACAACATACAGCAGCCACCCAGGTCTCTTGTATTTTGGCAATCCTGTCCTCAGGGGCAGCAGAGGTAAGCCTGGGTTTGGTGTATTTACCTGACTGACACATGCTGCTTTTCTACAGCTAAAACAAGTTTGCCCATTTTCATTCCACTGTGCTACCAGAAGCTGCACCTTGCATGAGGAAAGGTGAACTGGAGCTGTCTTTAGGATCGCATCTTCACAGACAACATGTGGTTAGCACATCAAGCCAGCTACTGGTGCAGATCAAAACAATTTCTGGCCCCTCCTCCCCATTTAAAGGGATTTATTCTTTCCCAGGCAAAGGCAGGCACCAGGACAGCAGAGTGCTGGCCACAGCTGCTGCCAACAGCTGGAGCAGGCCCTGTCACAGCTACAGGATTTGGATTTTTTTTTCAGCCACAGTGCATAAGAGTTCACATCTCAAATTGAAAACAAAGCAAACCCCAAAATAAACTTCACTGGCTTACTAATGAAAGGGACTGGTTCCTTTAGGAAGGCTGACAAACCACTGCTGTGGGGTTAAGAATGTATTTTTAGCACTTAGTCCCTCCAATATTTGCACTGAGGCTGCGTGAGCGAGACAGAGCCAGGCTACTTGTGTAGCCTCATCAAAACCCCTATTGAGAAAGCAGCTTTTCCACACAACATTTGCTTAAGAAGCCACGGGACATTCACATAAACTGGATCTCAACAATACAGGAATTTCTTCTCCAGCACCAAGGTTTTAATTCCCTGTTCTCAGTTGTTTTCAAGTGCCCTGCCAGGCTGGGTCGGGCATGGATGCCCTGTGTGACAAGAAACTTGGGATATTACTGAAAACCTCAAAAGCTTTTCTACCTAATAATTTTTCAGCAGGAGGTCTAGTGCTCTGACAATGAGCATTTGCACACAGCAGCAGTGGGATGCATCTGAAATACAAGGTACACAAACTCCAGCTCCCCCTCAATGCTCTGGGCAGAACACATCATGTATCACAAGAGCAAGAGATTTTCTTACCATTTATACCTGAAATATTCTAGCAGAATTCATCTCATATGGTTTATTTTTAAGAGAGCTGACAGGATATTAAAATCACACCTTTTAACTGCTATTGCTGACCTTTCGAAATAATTCATAGAAGTGAGAGGGTTTTTACCATCCTCCAGGTTACACTGTCAATTACTGATACTATTTATCACAGAATGTCAGGTTAAAAGGGACCTCGAGGATCATCTTGTCCAACCTTTCCTGGCAAAAGATGTAAGGTAACAAAAGCCTGAACTCCATAGTGAAAGTCATGGAGGGAAAGGAAAGGTTTTGCTACAAAAGGAATACCAAAAATTTCACAGAATCACAGAACGGTGGGGGTTGGAAGGGACCTCTGGAGATCACCTCGTCCAACCACCCCTGCTAAAGCAGGGTCACCCAGAGCAGGGTGCCCAGGATCATGTTCAGATGGGCCTGGAATCTCTCCAGAGAAGGAGACTCCACAACCTCTCTGGGCAGCCTGGGACAGGCTCTGGCACCCTCACACCAAAGACCTTTTTCCTCCTGTTGAGATGGAACCTCCTGGATTCCAGTTTGTGCTCGTTGCCCCTTCTGTCACTGGGCACCACTGACAAGAGTCTGGCCCCAGCCTCTTGACCCCCATGGACCCTTTAGCTATTGATAAGCATTGATTAGATCCCCTCTGAGTCTTCTTCTCCAGGCTAAACAGCCCCAGGTCTCTCAGCCTTTCCTTGTTACAGAGATGCTCTAGTCCCTTAATCATCCTTGTACCTCTCCTCATACCTCTCCAGTAGTTTGTCTCTCTAACTGGGGAGTCCAGAACTGGACACAATACTCCAAATGTGGCCTCATCAGGGCAGAGTAAAGGGCTGGGGCAGAACCTCCCTCAATCTGGTGGCCACAGTCTACTTAATGCACCTCTTACCACTGACCTCTTGGCCAAGGGGACATGCTGCTGGTTCATGGTGAACTTGACTGGAAAAAACACCTGTACTTTTAAAGCTTCCAATTATTTCAAGTCACCTATGCCCAAGATCAGTAAAATAACATCACCTGATGTACCCCACAGAGAACAGAGCTGGAAAAGCAACGTGCCTCCTGCTCAGTATATTCTGTTTAGGTGAATCCAAAGCCAGTTTAACACCAAACTTCAAATTAAGCAAATATGCTTATTATCCATCCATGCAGGAGAATAATAGGACAGGCCCTTGTCTTCGGTTGCAATTCTACAAATTAGGTATTTCCAGTAGTGAAATCTCTTCATTCTATACATTTGTAAGGTTCTTCCATGTTTATGGATAAATATAAGATTTTAAACCCCAAATTTAAAACCAACAAGAGCCAGCCAAGAAAACCCAACTGGTTCTGCAAAAAGTGGTTTGGGTGATTCACCACCTCTCAAAGACAAGTCTCCAGATCATTTATTATAAGTCAGAGGTAAGGCAATATCTACAAGCTGGCTCCAATTAACACTTCACCTTTATCACTTGCAAAAGTGATAAAGCATTAAGTAAGTGATAAAGGTTCTCCATGGGGTTGAGAACCACCCATTACTCAAGCCTCTGCTGACTCACAGAAATATTCATTGGCCTTTAAAAGATGGTGTTCCACCATGTTATGCAGATTACTGCCCCAGAAAAGGCAGACCACAGTTATTAATGACCTGACAAGATATATCTGGGTATATAACAGGCTACCTGGTGTAAAATAAAGTCACAATCAATAGTTCTAGGAGCTTGGACTTATGTTAAACAGTCTTTAAAATGTGTATGGTGCATTCTTAAAACGTGAATGGTTTTCAGATGATCCATATAGTCCACCTCATTTTCCTCTTCCTTGAGCAATAAGATGAATATCTCATGACAATTTGCTCACCTTATCTGCCTCGGTTCCAGCCTCCAGTGCAATGCATAATATTTACATATCGTTTGGGATGGGCCAGTTCCCTGGGGCTGCAGGTTATCAGGAATAAGTGGAATAAGAATAGCAAACCAGGCTGCCCTTTCCTCTGGGTAGAAGCTGTAGGATCTATACAGTGCTAAGAAAAAGGTGGAAAGGCACGTAGCAATTTTATGGAGGATCATCTTGCTTGGCTGCATGACAAAATTCAACCCTGAACACTGGTTTTACAAGCAAACTGGTGCACAGATATTTACTAACTGGAAACCTAACCTTCCTCTGGGGCCACATTGCCCTCCTCTGTCAAGCCCTGGCACCACTCCTGCCTCAGGAACAGCCCACAGGGGGTGCCTCTGGGCCCCATAAATGCTGCCTCCATGCTGGCTATTATCCTAAGGTAATTTTAATTAACCTTACTCATCATCACAGTTGACTTATATGTTCACCATGCCTTATTCCATCCCACATACTACGTATACCTACCAGAAGTTGTTTGCATCCCAGTTTCTAAATAGCTAAGGTGTACATATCCATTCAGACATGTTTGCCACCCATAACAGTCTGAAGTAATTATCATCACTGGAAATTATGCTGAGGATATATTAGGGAAAAAAAAGAAAGAAAAAAAAAACAAACATCACTTGATTACCTGGCTTTGGGCAGGTTTTGGCTTTGGGTATTGTAATAAACAAGAAATAATTACATTATCTAGCAAAGAGCCCAATTAACAATGCACAGACAGCACTGCAGGAAAAAACAGCATCATCTGGAAAAAAAAATCCCACCACACAGGCTGCCTTTCACACGAGAGCTTTTTTAGAAAGATCATGTGCTGCCTGCACAGGCTAAACCAGCAAACTCAACCCTGTCCAGCTGAGAAATGGGAGGATGGTCTTAGGAGGATGTCTCACAACAGGACTTTATATTCATCTCCATATATACGTATTTGTACCAGTCAATAGCACCTGTGGCTACAGAATTGATTCATCCAATCTACTTCTAAATAATTCAAATCATTTCATCTTTTTTCCATTAACAAAAACCAGCAGGCAGTCAGAGGGGACTCGGAATAACTGAATGAAGAAGTCTCTGTCCAGACAACCCTCGATGAAGGAAAAGTCTCAGATAAATGCAATGAATAAGGAACTCACTACAGATTTTAGGCTGAAAATTGTGCCTCTGAATTAAGTATCTACTCAAGATTATGTCTAACACCTCAAGAATTGAAAATTCCTGATGACATTGTAAGTACTGTACTATTGCACCTTAAAGTATTTATTAGTTGTCTGTTGACAAGGTTTGGATCTACTGTTCAAGTAACCCCAAGCTTTACCATCTATGCAGATCAGCTGTATCACAAAGCCTGTCACTCTGTCCTTCCCAAGTACTCATCATCTGCTGTGCTAGTTCACACCACAACAAAGCTCATCCTCCTGCAGCAACAGCTCACTAGTGCACAACAGGCTCAGCAGTCACAGAATCCCAGCATGGCAGAGGTTGGAAGGGACCTCTGGAAATCATCTCATCCAACACCCCTACTAAAGCAGGGTCACCCAGAGCAGGGTGCCCAGGATCGTGTCCAGGTGGGTTTGGAATCTCTTCAGAGAAGGAGACTCCACAACCTCTCTGGGCAGCCTGGGACAGGCTCTGGCACCCTCACACCAAAGACCTTTTTCCTCCTGTTGAGATGGAACCTCCTGGATTCCAATTTGTGCCCATTGCCCCTTGTCCTATCACTGGGCACCACTGACAAGAGTCTGGCCCCATCCTCTTTACCCCAGCCTTTAGATATTGCTAAGCATTGATCAGATCCCACTGATAAGTCAATAAATTTGTAAATACAAAGTCACTCTGCTTTCCTGTTATCTTTCAGGCTTCCTCATCACCTGCTGCACTGAGGAAGGTCAAATGAGAAGTCCTGTTTTTGTTCCTTGTCAATAACACAAAGCCCCCATGCCCAGCTTGCATTTGATTTCAAAGCTATTGCCAAGGGGAGAAGGGAAAGTAGCACCACTCCTTGTACACTTGTCATATCAGACACCACCTTTGAAATTCATTTATCTGCCTCCTCGAAGTCTAAAAAAAATTGTAGAAGTCTCACTACTCACGAAGCTAAGAGGAATACGAGTGGAAGTTATCACAAAGTACAATGAGAAAAATAACAAAATGTAAAATGAGCTCTTCCGCTGCTTATCCAACCAGACAATCATCTTCTCATGCATCCCAAAGGATGCCACAAGAAAAAATTATCTCCAAAATAACAGAGGACCTGGACAGCTGCAGTCTAAGAGCAGTTAGTACAACTGAAGGAGGGGGCATTTTCATCTGGAGAGAACTCAAGCATCTTTCCTATAGCAACAGGACAAGGGGTGATGGTTTTAAACTAAAGGAGGGAGATATAGATTAGAGAGAAGGAAGAAATTTCTTGCACTGACAGTGGTGAGACACTGGCCCAGGTTGCCCAGAGAGGTGGTTGATGCCCCATCCCTGGAAACACTCCAGGTAAGTGAGGTTGGAAGGGGCTCTGAGCAACCTGCTCTAGTTGAGGATGTCCCTGCTGACTGCAGGGAGTTGGACTAGATGCCCTTTAAAAGTCCCTTCCAGCCTAAACCATCCAGTGATTCTATGATAAATAGAAAAGTCATTATAATCCTTCATCAAAAAAGAAAGGAGTTATGTTGAAATTCAAAAAGAACTGCTGGAAATGGTATTTTAAAAAATGGAAAGCTGACACTACCCAATTCAAATCTGGGGAATAAAATGTCAAATATCAATCATATTAGGAATTCCAAGATTTTCTGCATAAGCACAAGAATAAGCAATATAAGTTTCCAGTACTTGGATGCAGCCATTCTATTTGAAAGTTAGTATGTTCACCTCTTACACAAAAGCATTTGCCAGTGAGATCCTTCGAAAGTCAGCCACCTATTCCAGAATAGGAACAAGACATCTAGTGCCATTGCAGACAAACAATCACATTAAACATGCCATAACACTGCAGCAAAGAACCCTCAACACCCTTGCCAAAAACCATCGGGAGGCTGAGCCCCTCAGGCTATGCTAAAGGAGACTCTTTATCAAAAGAGCAACACCTAAACCTGAGCTGAGCTACTCAAACCACAAAAATCCCCCACCTCCCCCTAAACATAAAATCAACAATAAAGGAGAAATATGATGCCATTCTTTCAATGCTCCTTCAGCACACGGGGTTTTCTCCTCGCAGCAGAGAACTTGTTGAAGCTCTTTTCAGTAATTTCCAAATTATTTCCAGAAGTGATTTACAACATGCCCAGGGACAAAAGCTACAAACAGCACAAGAGCCTCCTGAAAACTTGACCTTTGGAGTTCATTTTTCACATATGCTGCCCTAACAGCAGGACTAGAACATGCTGAACACATCTGTACAACTCCAGTCAGATGCCAGAGATGTCACTGGGCTGCCAACCTCCTGTAGGTTCAGAAACCACAGCTCAGTGGAATACCAATGGAACTGGTGCAATTTTAAAATATCCTATACTTAAATAATCTCCTATTTTATACGAAGTTAAACAGCCTTAGGTTCTAGCTCAAAAATCTGGTATAGAAATTAAAAGACACGCTCGTTCCTGAAGATTCAGCTGACCAGGGACTCGAAGACTTCAAAGGTTATGCTGTAATTCAAACTGCATTTACAGGAATTGTCTCCACTTTGTGGACTTGTTACAGCAGCCCAGAGATGCTCCTCAAAAGCACTCCAAACATCTCCAGCAGAAGCACTAAAAAACCCCTAAAAACCTCAGCAATACAAACAAAGAAGCCTCACAACCACCTTGAGGATTGAGGTTTTAAGCTCAAGTTATGTGCTGGAAAAAAACAAGACATCAAAATGAAAAAAAAAAAAGTGAGAGTGCTAAAAGACTGCTTATTTCAACACCCACGAGACTTCAGCTCCATTTATTGGTCCTGCAATCATATTCTCCTAGGTTTGACCTGCTGGGTGCATGTTCTACAAAGCAAACATGAAGAAGGAATGAAGATGGTAAAACTGACTTTCACGATCTGGAGTTTAACACAAGTGCTTTTATAACTCAACCCTTCCCTGCCTCCCAAGCCCAGAAAGAGAGAGCACAGGACTGAAGAGAAACTAGAGGTAGGTAGATTCAGATTAGACGTTAGGAAGAAGGTCTTCCCCATGAGGGGGGGGAGACACTGGCACAGGTTGCCCAGAGAGGTGGTGGAAGCCCCATCCCTAGAAATTTTGAAGGCCAGGCGGGATGGGACTCTGAGCAACCTGCTCTAGTGGGAGGTGTCCCTGCCCATGGCAGGGGGGTTGGAACTAGATGATCTTTAAGGTCCCTTCCAACCCTGACAAATCTATGATTCTAAACAATTCTATGACTCCAAAACCCCACCACAGAGCTCACTAGCGTGGACACAACCACAAGATTATTAAATATACACAGCAATGTGGCTGAAATAAAGGCAATGCAACCTGACTTTTAATATATGTATTAACATATTATAGAAAAACTAGCCTATGAAATACTGTGTATTATAAGTACATAAGTTACATAACTTCCCAGAAAAATGTTAAGCCATGGAAAAAAGGGAACTAAAAACCACCCAGCTCCTCTGAGACTGGCAGAAGAGGACACAAGAGCTGACAGATAAGCTAAATTCTACCGGTCTGAGCACAAGCCCTTGGTCTACCCTTGGTCTATCAGGGAAGTGCTTTGTGGAAGTTACATGAAGCTCCTTGAGCTCTCATCCAGCACTCATGGCTTGTAAGTCAAGTATTTATTAGAGGCAGCCCTGTGAATGACTGAGAGAATATACATAATTCTGTACAGGAAAAATTATGGGTTTGCTGTGATTTCTGTTCAGTTTTTACTGCACAGTTGTGCAGGGAACACTTCCAGCATCCTCCCCTGAGGATGGATGGTGCTGCCAGAGCTGTTTGTCACGCTGGTACAACTGTGGAGGAGAAGGGAGAGCAGATGTAAACAGAAAAGGCCAGCAGTGTTTGTGATAACTGCAGTGACACATTCCTGGGATTATTCTGCAGAAAAGAAACTCGGATTGGGTCCAAGAAGACATGAACATTTCACACAGAGTCTGAACTGTGTCATCCTGCTCTCAGAGGGTGGCACTTCACAAAACCAGTGGTACAAGGAAGCTGATGTATTGAATGGTTCTGCAAAACTCCCTCCACACAGCTCGCTCTCCTGCAGACAGGGTGAAGGAACAGTTAAATTCCTCTCTCTTTTTTTTTTTCCCCTCAAATACATCAGTGGCAGCCTGTGAGTGGGCTGGTGAAGGAGACAGAGCAGACAGGGCTGGGAAAGCCGCTAGGAGACAGTCCTACACACACACCCCCCAGAAGCCACCAGCACAACACTGGCAGCACAACAGTGCAAGCAGCAGAGTGTTTGGGGAAAAAACAGTGGCTTTGAAGAAAACTAGAGCTATGTGAAAATCTTGTGCTTGTGGAACAAGGATGACACACATTTCTGCAAGTCAGCAGTACACAGTAACCAGCTCCATCAACGTCAAACTGTTTTTGTTGGTGGTATTTTCACACAAAATGGGTTTTGTGTCTCCTTCAGACTTTCTCCACGCTATATAAGGGCAACATCACGTTGACTACAGCTGATGGCTCAACCTTGGGGCCCTAAAAATATGAACCAGTGTGCACGCTCAGATCACGGGCAATTTCTTCTTTATTTGGGGATGGAAGGGGATTTGTTATCAGTTAATTCCTTACATACTTTGCAAGGGTAGAGGTTAAGGCAAGCTGTGACAGGAACATACTCTGTATAAAGAAGAGGAGCTTGGTCCCAACCCCTCGTCTTAAAGGAAAGAAGGGATGGGGAGTTACTGCAGAAAACCTTGATGCATATTCCCTCTTCTGCCAAAATAGCTTCCAGGAATGACCCTAACAACAACTCCCTTTATTGTGCTTGTTTCTTCTCTGGGTCACCTGAATGAAAGGATTCCCAGGGGAAAGCCCACAATGTGCCCACACTAACAAAGGACCTGCAGGGACGTCATGGTGAAGTTTGAATGACACAGTGTGCTTGAATTGAACACCAACACATAGGGCTGGAAATCCATAATCCACAAGCACAATGGAACCTCTGTTTTGATGGGAAAAGGTGTATAATCATAGGAAGGAGTTAACATCATATCACTTAACACCTACCTAGAGCAAAACTGTAATTAACACAGCAACTAAATCCCACCCCATTCTGAAGCCTTTTCTTTTAAAGGCAGGTTTCTGTATTCCCTACCAAAGCAATTCCAGAAGTCCTCCTTCCCAGACACTCCTGTGTACCACCTGGAGCCCTCAGGACAGTGAGCAACAATCCTATTTCTTCTGCAGATGTTCCAGTGGTGCCATGAAGCCAAGACAGGTGCTGGAAGACAGTCACATCACTTGGCTCAGCAGCAGCATCACCTTCTTCCTGACACCAACAGGGATGAAGAGCCAAGGGAAGTGACTGGGTTCAGAATTAATTTCTGCAGCACACAAGTGGAAGGAAAGGGCTAATGAACAGAACTAATTGGCTTTCCAGTCTCCAGGTAAAAATCATCACTACTTCCTCCTTCCTTGCAGACCTTCAGACCTGATTCTGAAGGAACAAAAAGGTCCCTCCACATCAAGTATTTCACTGCACCCACATCAGGACAGGTTTCAAGTGCAGCAGATGAAAACTGCCCATAGACAGCTCCAGTAAAACCCACCCAACAAAGTTTCTCTTCCCTAAAATAAAGCATCTAGTGCAGATATAAAAATACTGGTGTTACTCTGGCTGAGACTTAAGTAGAAGATTCTGGAGAAAATGATGAGTGTACTGGCATCCTACTCATCTACCCAGGAGGGCCTGCACTGGGAATGATTCAAGTGCAAGAAGCATCTATTGAAGCATCTACACACACCAAGAAGCATCTATTTGAAAGATGACCACTTCTGAGAGACACACCTAGAGCTGGATGACAAAACTAAGCCTGTACTTTAATCCTTGCTGTCCTTGAGGGTAAGATGGTTCATTTCTGCTGGGAAGCTGCAAGATTGGGTAGGGCAATCTGGGCTATAAACTATTCTTACACGGACTAAGAGAACTAATAAAAAGACCTCCTCTTTCTTTTAACTTAACTGCTTAAGTGTAACAGCAGAAACACAAATGGCTGAGGACAAGCACGACCACCTTATGACAGGAACCAACAGCATGTCTGTCCAGGTCCTCAGATATCTAAACTACAGCTAAACTGAATGACACCACCTGCCAAACTAGAAACCATAGAGCTTCTATCAGCCCAGAAAGCCTGAAAAGCCAGAGATGATCTTGAAGGTCCCTTCCAACCCAAACCATTCTATGATTGTATGATCCACAGCATCATTATAAAACACCAGCCACTGAGCTTTTATCTTACAGGCACAACTGAACTGAAAAACATTTAGCTTTCATGACAGTAAATTTTTGTATTTCTTTATGCTTTAAAATTCGAGAATCTCTCAAAATGCTTTTCAGAAAAAGTTCTTCCATTTTATCAGTTCTGTTCACCAGAGGAAGACAGCGGTTACACCAACAAGTCTTGAGATGACTGCAGTGCCCTGTGATCAGCCTCTACTTAGGAAGTCTCCTCCCTGCCTCGGGTTAAAAATCAGTCAGTCCTAAGGGCTGGAGGTGAATTCACTCTCACACAGGAAAGAGAGGCTCTGCTGCTGCAGAGCTTCCACCAACCCAGCTTGCCTGACTGGAGACGTAAAGCAGGTGGCAATATTAAGGTGGAAATAATCTCAGGAACGCTTAAGTCTGAACATAAAGCAAACCAACGACATGATTTTGCTTTTCACTCCCCACCCATTATGTTCACAAGAGCAGGAGATAAGAAGGGGCAAGGAAAGGGAAGGATTCCTACAACCAAGTTTTCAAGGCAGCTAAACACACTCCCAGTATCTCCCCGCCGAGGGTACACACCTCCAGTAACCACCGAGCCTGCCCACACATCCTTAGGCACAGCCAAGGCACCAAACATAGACCCCTCTTATCTGATCTCACCCTCTTCTTTTCATCGCCTACCATTCTCAAACAATTCTGTAACAATTTCACCTTGACTCACCCAGGAAACCTGGCACATATCTAAACTGAAAATCAAGAATTTCCTCAGAGAACTTCACATACCCTCCCAGAGGGCCCCATCTCCACCTAGGCCAGCACCTGAAGTTCATCTGTGCTACCTTCACAGCAAAGTTTTAATCTCAAATACCATCATCTGCACCAAGAACTGGCTGAGTTTAAAATATCCAGGAATTTCTTAGACATAAATTATGCTCAGGCATTTTTAACAAGTTAAAAGTGAACATGGAATAAAGGTTACTTTACATGGAACTGCTCACTTTCAATGGCATTCAGCTAACATCCATGCCTTGAGAACTACTGCTGAGGTCAACAGCAAGATTGACTACTCCAGAGTCATGCCTGCCATCAACCAGAAAGCCTCAAGGGTCAAGCCCTGAGAAAAGCCAGCACTATCCTTGTTGAAAGACAGTTCCCATGTTGCTCAGTTTTCTTGCATTAATGCAGACCACATGAACAGCCCTGCACAACTCCACATGGAAACGAAGCTTCTCCAGTGCTGTGCCACTCCCATTAAATATTGTATATCACAAGCCTGCCCAATACAACACTGTAAGTCTGAAGAACTTCATTGCCAACAGGACAAAATCAAAACCAAGAGGTTCTCCTGAGGATAAAAATCAGCCTCTTATTAAAAAAAACCCTTTTCATTGATAGATTTAACAAGCAAGGATATCTTTTGTAATAGGAAACTGGCAGCCAACACCAGGCTCATTTCTCACTGGAAGAAAGGTCAAGAAACCATCAGCCCCCCTTGCCTACAGCACAAAGCGACCATCAGAAGGTGGAGAGGCATCACCCTGACTAGCTGTCATATGGGAGCAAGGAAAAAACCACAACAGCAGCAGAGCAGTTGAGTTTCTCCAACCAACCACAGTGGAGCTGGTTAACCTGAACGCATTTCTAGCTACACTGTAACTTGGGGATCAAAAGTGGGCAGAGAGAAGCTTTCCAGTGTTTTTGACCCAGTATTTCAGATACCTCCTGAACTCCTCCTAAATAAAACATGGTCTTTCTCTTCAGCCAACTCTAGAAAACAGGCAGAAGAACCTGTTGTCCCTTCACAGGACAATTGCTGATGGACACAGATGGATTTGTCTTCCATCCTGAGCACTGTCACCAGGTAACATGACTTTAGCTCTTCTAGCTATTCAGTGAAAACACAACCTTCATCTTAAAGGAAAAAAGTTAGGAATCAGTGTGTAAAATCATGGATTGGTTGGAAAAAATTACTTGTATATACGTATTTTCTACCACAACAATACCTGGGGCACCAAAGTTCTCCATAAAGGACTAGAAAAAGAGCACGAAGTAAGATTTTTCCCTGCAGGACACAGAGATGGAGACAGCAAAAATGTTGCCTTGCCAACATAAATATTTCTGTATCACTGAACAGAAGAGCTTCTGAATTAGGATGTTGTGTAAGGAGCAGTTAGGTCAACAGCCCAGTTTCCCAGGCAGTCTACCCCTGACACAAACCCAGTGACAGCTCTGGAAGAGCAGGAGATGTTTCAGGGGGTATGTCATTCTGATCACTCAGCCCAAAGAAGGCTTCGGTTTTCAGGAGCTATGGGGAGACCAACATCTCTGTGAGAATGTTCCATAACAGCAACACTAGTGGTGCTAAGGGCCACCAATTTTTCAGGGTTCAATCTGAAAAAACAGAAGTGATACTTAATAGTGAAAGCACGTGATGACTCAGGAATCCACCATCAAGAAAATGATGAAGCATCATGCTCTGAAGACCCAGATACCCACAGAAAGCTGCAGAGAAACTACGGAGTGAGTGCACCTTGATGGATGCATTTGTTGTCCTTACAAACACAACCCCAAACACAACTGCACCAAGTGCTTCAGCACCCACTTTTTCATGGAGTTTTCCCTTATGTTTAACACATAAGCACTGCCATTAAGCAGCTGTTTGCATGGGAATAAGACCAAAAAAAATCACCCCAGTGTTACAGAATCTTCTTCTGACAAACCACACATGTATATGCATAGACACACCATGTCCAACACAAGTAAAACTGTATTTTTAGGAATCCAGATTCTCCATCAAACCAGCCAGACAAGCCGACTGACAAATACATGCAAACAAAGAAAGAGGTATTATAAATAACCTGGAAGTGCCAGGAGCTGGCAGCAGACAGCACAGTATTTAAACTCCCCGTCACATCTAACTTGCAAAATGTCAGCATCTAACGCTTCCAAGAAGGAAAGATCTGGGGCTTCATTCACAAAATGGAAGCTCAGCTCACAGGTACTCGAGCTGCACTGCATTCTGGGTGCTAAGAAGAACAAGATCCCTTTGCTAACACTAAGACCTTTCTAAGAAACTTCCAGATTATTTCTTAATCAGCACCTCCTCCAAGGCTGAAATTCCCTTCACCCAGCCCTAACCCTTGACACAAGCTCAGGAGCTGAAGGCACATCATCAATTCACCTAAAAACAAAAGCTGCTTGATGTAACAAGAACTGACATTGCTAAATTTTTATATTTAGTGTCATAGCTCTCTCTATGTATAACTTAGTGAAAATAAATTTACAAATAAGGGGTCTCAGGTAATTCCCAAGTAACATCTCCCATCTCAAGCAGGTATAACTTTGTGTACCACCCAAGCAGAGTGTTTACAACCAGGAAAGGCAGACGTGCCTCCTTCATAAATCACAACTACTGTATCTGACATTATGGCCAGATCCTGCACAGGGGGCTCCTCATAGACCTTTCCTTAATGTCTTAATACACTTAGAGATTTACTCTGCGTTACAACTTCAGACAAGTGACCTTTACATCTTCGGCTCTGCAACCTCAAAGGAACCCACCCAAAACACAGGAAAACAAGTACTACCCATGAAGTTAAATGTTAACTTAAGCAAACCCATGCCACAAATATTCCTTCACATTTGCCCAATCCAAGATTTTCAAGCCTATTAAGCCATGCAGAAGTTAACCCTCGTGGCAAACGTGTTGCCCCGAGTCCCTGCCCATTCCAAACCAATTCCAGCTGTTACCTCAGACCAACAGCTGCAGCACAGAAAGCTGAGTCTCTCCACCTCACTTGCTGCCTCATCCCTAAAGAAAACCTCAGCAAGGGCCACCAGTTAAGTTTTATTAATGTCTTCCGTGATCAGTGGAAAAAACCTAAAATTGTAGGGAGCTCCACTGCACTGCACGCTTATTATCTTGATGGTATTTGTCGCCTGTTTTGTTGTAAGAAAACATTTGGCTCTATTTTGCCAATAAAGCAGAAGTATCTGTCAAACACTGTCATTATGTACCAGCCTGAAACATCAAAATCAAACGCCCTATTTTAAACTTCCATCGAGATAATAGCTTTATGTTGGATGCTTTTCATGAGCAAACCAGATGATAGTTTCTCGAGTTCAATATACTGACATTTCTTTTCCCTCACACATGAAAAAGCCCATTCTGTTATTTTTTGGCAGGAACCGCCTTGTGCCGCGTGTTTACTGCGGTTGCCTAGGGGAAATCCTAACACCAATTATCAAAAGCAACACTACTACATTAATAGTCTGCATTAATTACTTTTTTCTTTTAACCCTACGCAGCTCAAAGCAAAAATGAACACATGCTTGCTCTCTGCTTTCCCAATATCTGTTTCTGAGGTGATAGCCATGCCAAAGCAAACCACAGTTACAGGCTACTTCAGCTATCCCCCACAAATCACTGAGTGACTGCAGAGTTACACGGCAGCGATCAGCATTAAACTACCCGTGGTCATCAGCACAGTAGTATCAAAATTAGCTCTGCTCTGCAGGCGAGAGCCAAACCACTCATTCAAATACACCCAAGTGACTCTTTGGTGGCCATCCCAGAATCCAAGATCTGAAAGCAAGGCTACTAATGAGCCTGGGCCGTGCAACACACCACACCGCAATGAAATTATATTTTGTGGAATGGAGCAATTGTTCTGGCTGCTTAACTACTCAAGAGTGTAAGGGTGCAGCAGCTGATACAAGTGAGTCCATTTTCTAGGGCAAAATGACCATTACATCCAGGAAAGAGTTGCTAATGGATCAAAACTAGAGGTGGGTTGATTCAGATTAGATGTTAGGAAGAAGTTCTTCCCATGAGGGTGGGGAGACACTGGCACAGGTTGCCCAGAGAGGTGGTGGAAGCCCCATCCCTGGAAATTTTGAAGGCCAGGCTGGATGGGGCTCTGAGTAACCTGATCTAGTGGGAGGTGTCCCTGCCCATGGCAAGGGGGTTGGAGCTAGATGATCTTTAAGGTCCCTTCCAACCCTGACAATTCTATGATTCTATGATTTTTTAAATGACTGAAGCAGCAAAATTTCACCTTCCACTCCATGTGCAGCAGCTATGAGCAACTCAAACCCTTCCTCTGGTGTCAGGAACGAGCTAATACATCCCCCTCCATACCAAAAAACCATCCACTGCTGAAACACCACATGCTCCATCATTACCCTTGGACCCCCTCAATTTAGCAAACAGTTCTAGAGTAACCTTATCCCTCTTGTCACGCTGAGCACCCTCAAATTCAAGCCATTAGGAGGAACGGAACAAGAGTATCACGTTTCAAATGTTTCTTTTCCTTGTGCAAATTGTGTTTTGGTCATCTACATGAACTTCATTAGGTCAACACAATAGTGGTGAACCAAGCAACTGGCAGAGCTCTGGCAAAACACAAAGGATGCTGATTTAATTTACATAGCTCAGTTTGTGAGGGAATGGAGACAAACACTCACATGATGCTTTTACAGACATATTCTGTGATCTGTCCTGAGAAAATTACCCATTGCTGCCATTAGGCATTTAACTGTCAAGTTAATGTAGAGCAACATTAAAATTCTACATTTCTTTTCCATTTTAACACAAAACAAAGGCCATACTGCCAGCATCTGGCAGACACTTCAATATTGTGCAAACATTAATCCATCTCATTCTCTAATTCAGCTCCTGACCTTAATACCAGTTCGGTTCTTAATCATCTGGCTGTACCAGTGCAGCTGGCATTCATTTTGCTTGACACAAGACCTACCCAATAAATAATAATAAAAAACCCTCTCAGAGGATGCTTGACAATGCTTAACCCCAACTGAGATCTATTTATCTGCTAGGTTTTATTTCTGTAACAACATCTAGATAACACTCGCTCGCAATAACTGAAACAGCTGGAGGAAGAGTCCTGGAAGGCTCTTAGTCCATTAAAGAAAGGGATTCTCCAGTGGTGAAAAATAATACGTTTATACCAGCATGTCACCAAAAACCTGCAGCTACAAGATGGGGAACTACATGGGACTGGTCCCAATAGGTCTACATCACACTGCCCAAATGTCACATGCTCCAAAGCTTCACCCACATGAAGACACAGAAAGTTTACTGGGCTGCTGCTGGAAGTGCCAGTGGTGTAGAAGAGGAGGGACCATACCAGGGTAGCAAGAGATGACACAGAACTAACAAGAATTATCTCAAGTGAAGCTTTGCAAGAAAAGACTGGAGGGCTCCAACAGAGATCACTGGACTTCCCATGGCTGTGGAAAATTTGAGATATGGGTTTTAAACCAACTCTTCTCAAAACCCTCCAACCCTTAAGAGCAGATTTTTCATATTATAATGATACTCCTTTTGATGGTCTACAATTTTGATTCACAAATCTGCTTAATATATCCTAAAGAGAAGTTACTCAAAATTATCTCAAAAAGCAAGAAACAAGAGAGAACCACTGAAAAAGAAACTGCTGTTTTAAAGCCCCACCGTCCCAGAGCCATCCTCCTCCTCCTCCAGAGCAGCACAAGTTCCTCTCACTATGAAAGGATCATGAGGACTTCAAAGGGAAAAAGACTTCAGATGAGGAACAACATTTCCCTTGACAAGTTCTCCTAAATCATTTTAAGGCAAAAATAGCTTTTCTTGCTTCTCAGACAAAGTTTATGGAAGTTTCTTCTTTTTCTTCAGGGGTGGAGTGGTAAATAGATTAGAATATTTCTTGCTTCAAATAAATTAATATACAGGTTAAAGATCATTACATGACTACTAAAATCTGAGACAAGTGAACTTCAAATCTAACTGATTGATATTTAGATGGAAAATTTGTACAGAATGAGCCTAATGATCATTTCAAAACAAACACACTTATGTGTTAACACAAAGCTAGCTATGAGGAAAAAAAAGCTAACAAAACCCCCACCTTACTAACAGCACCCCCATGGCCTAGAGAACATTACATTACTATGTGGCAGTCCTTGTTGAGACCATGAACATTATCCAAAAGAGAGGCACCAGCTCAGCTGGCAGAGAGGCCACTTCATCTTCCCCACCTGTAGCTTCAGCTCTTCTCCTTTTAAAGGGTAACTTGTAGAAAAAGAGATTTTATCCATGCTTAAAGGACCTGGAACTGTCATTCAACCTTAGCTGGGAAGTAGGTGTTTGACTCCACTGCCTCCCCATTGCAAAGGTTTAGGGAATTGTGGCTTACTTTGGACTTGAGACCAATAAAGCCACAGCAAATGGGGTTTGCAAGTAGAAAAGGAAAATGCTCAATGCCCAAAGATAGTTTCCTGATGCTATAAAAAAAAAATAACTCCCCCCACAATCATCCTTTATTCACTTCACAACTTAAGTCAAACCCCAAAATATGTAGATTTAAATACTCTTTTGCTTTAAAAATTCTGTAACTTCAGCTTGTTCAAAAGTGCATTACCTAAGGCAGCGAAGAACAGATTCTCAAGATGTATCATAGAAACAGATATTGCAATATCTAGGTGATTATTTCAAGTTGAAAATACTAACAGGGTGCACTGTTTAAAGCTTCTACTTTCTCTACTGATTTTAGACAGGTCTTGTACAGAAAGCAAAAGGTCAAACAATTCTTGACTTAACACACAGAACACCAATGGCACAAAGGAAACAAGTTTCAAGTAACAAAACTGTTTTCACAGTGGAGAGGGAGGACAACCCACATTAAAATCAAGATTCCACTTGTGTCTCCATGATTAGGCACAGCATTATCAAGAGCAAACCAATTTCACATCAACTAAAAGAAGCAAAAAGCCAAGTCCTGGCTGAAGAGCAGCTTGTTCCAATCTTAAAATGCTAAAATATATTTGGTATGCTAGTCATAATATCTCATTAAACTTTTCTTCCAAAGAAATAATAAGAGAAATTAAAGACAAACTAGTTTAGGCTCAGCTTTCTGGAGGACACCGACGAGCTGAAAGCAAGCACAGACTTTTTTTCTGGTAACTGCACTTCTCTGCAGAGAAGGAGAAAGCAGAAGAACATGTTGGACCTGCTAACCCATAATACAACCTGTGACACCGCTACCAGCCTGCAGCCACCCCGCTGGTCCCTGGATGCTTTTTCTCCTGGAAAGCAAGCCTCAAAGCTCACTTTCACCAGACAAATCTCATACTAGCACACAAAGAAAAACTTCCCTGGAACATCTTAATGCTGAGTATCGACTGTTACTGATTAACCGAAGTCTTCAGCTTATCCTGGGCTGAAAGGACTGTGCTCCCAGTATATGACTGTGTGCTGCTGGAAGAGAGGAATAGTTGAAGCACATTGGCACAGGACGGGCGTAAACAGTTGTATGAAGCAACTCTCTGTTGTGGTTACCTCAAACTTTAACCAAGGTCAGACCACAATTTCCGCCAAGATTATTATAAACCCACATGAATGCCTCAACATCAATAAAATATTACAATCCTCAGTTACTAGGTCTAAATATTTGGCTTTGCTCCTCAGGCCTCAAACTCCAGGCATATTCCACTCACAGCAGGACCTCTGGATCTGTAACGGGCTGGTAGGACTGCCAAGGATCTCCTGCTATTGCTTCCCCACAATAAACCACCACAGCCCAATGCTACATCCTCTGCTGTACCTGTGCCCTGCAAGAAGCTTCACTTTTCTAACTGAGAACTGTATTTTTAGAAAAGCGGCAACATACAGACCCTTTGCCACTCTGATAAGCACTTAGTGCTCAAAGACTACTGTAATTACTAGTTAAATGTTTCATCACAGATACCTATTAAAGATTTGAAAAGCACAGGTAGGAAGAAAGTCTTACAACCAACCAAGCTCCACAACCAGCCTTTCTGGTTTAACACGTCCCAGGCGATACCGCCATCCTTTCAGATCCTTACAGAAAGCACCCCACTCAGTTCTTCACTCTCATCCCACGGTAAGGTTCATTTTCAAGTTCTTCTTGTATCCTAGGGATTCACAAACCCCAGAATTCCCAAAGTGATTTCCAACCAGCACCAGCAACGCTTTGGCCAGTTAAAGATTTGCAGACACCTATATAAAACGGAAGGTGCACGGCTTCTGACTTTGTGTTTTTTAAAAAATATCAAGCTCAGTTTAAGTTCTTTAATAACAGAAGAGGTTCAGGATTTACAGTACATGTATATCAGTATTCATCTACTCCTCTAAAGCAAACAGGCATATTTCAGACCAACGTAACCCATCTTTAGGATTACAAAAGTCTTTCCAAAAGGGGAAACTCCCAGTGCTGTGCCACACTGGGCCACCCAGTGACCTACATACAGCAGCACCAGAGTTCAGCTTCCACTCCATAATTAAACTAGCTACACTTGCCTCCCTCAGCTGTCCTAGAATGCACAATCAATCAACCCAGAGAGTGCATTTTGGTTCACACAGCCTAACCTGCCCCCATCAGAGCTGCCAGGTGATACTCATAAGAAGGCAGCTCTATCACAGGCTTGTACTGCAGACAACCATCACGTACCCTACTGCAGCATCTCACTCCCCTCACACGTGAAGGCCCATTTACCCCACCACCCTTTAGCACCGACACTGAGCTTTGCAGCAAACACCCCCCACCCCCAAAATGAGACAAGGAAGGGCACCTTTGTGGGGAGACCCATTGATGCTCTCGGAGCTAGACTGCATGTCCACGGTGGCTCTCCTGAGGCTGCTAAAATAAGCCCTGGACCTGGAGAAGCTGCTGCGGGGGGACCGCCCGTGCGGGCTGCCGAAGAGGGCCACGGCGCCGTCCTTGCGGGCGAAGATGCCGCTGAAGAAGCGCAGCAGCCGGTGCTCATGGGCGGCAGCGGCGGCGGCGGAGCCCTCCCTCCCCAGCCGCTCGGAGAGCCGCTGCAAGTCGCTGTTATCCAGAGTCCGGTTCTTGCTCTTGCTCCTCTCCCAGCGCTCCAGCCGGGAGAGCGGGTCCGCCTGGCTCAGCACCTCACCCACGTCCAGCGTGTTGCGCTTCTCAGGAGGGACGACGGGGCCGGAGGCAGGCGGGGAGCCCTGAGCCTCCTGGCCCGGCGGGGGCCCGGGGAGGCAGCCTGAGCTGCTGTGCCGCCGAACCCGGCTCAGCGCCCGCACCCGCGGCGGCTCCCCCGCCCCGCTCCAGTGCCTGAAGCTGAAGCTCCGCCGCAGCAGGCCCGGGTGCCGCCGGGGGCTCTGCCCCTGCTCCTCCGCCTGCGGGGCCTCGCCCGAGCGGCCTGCCGGCGGGCTCCGCGCCCCCGGCCCTCCCGCCTCCTCCTCCTCGGGGGACGCTGCGGCCTCAGCCCCGCCGCAGGTGGCTGCCGGCTCCTCGCCGCTGCCCGCCGGGTCTGGGCTACCCCGCGGCGCCTCGAGGGCGAGCTCGGCGGGGAAGGGCCGCCCGGCTCTCCGCGGTACCTTGAGGCGGCCCAGCTCCAGCTGCCCGGTGCTGAGGGTCCTGAAGTTGCGGAAGCCGCAGGGGCTGGGGGGGACTCTGTCCCGCTCCTCGCCTTCCTCCTCGCCTTCCTCCTCCTCCACCAGCAGCAGCCCGGCCCTGGTGAGGCTGGAGGAGCCCGGCGGCCGGCTCCCTCCGCGCCGCCCGCGCCGGGGCAGCTCCGGCCCGGGATGGCCGCTCTCCGGCCCCAGCAGCTCCTTCTTCACCATGGTCACGGAGATGCGGTAGACGGTTTTTCTCTGCGGGGTCCCTCGCTGCATCCTCTCCGGGGAGGCGGCGGCGGCGGCCGGCGGCTCGCTGCTGTCCAGGAGATACATGTCTGTCCCCGCTGCTCTCCTCCCCTCAGGCGGCAGCATCCAGCCCGGGCATCGCAGCGCGCCCGCCGCCGGTGATGGAGGTGGCGGAGAGAGAGACGTGGGTCGTTGGAAAAAAAAATGCAGAACCACGAACCACCGCAACCCAATTCGAAGAATATAATGAAATAAATAAGAAAAAAAAACCGGGATGGAGCAACAGCCGCCCCGGAGCGGGAGGAAGGACGCCCGGGCAAGGGGAGGGCAGCGGTAGCGCCGGGAGGCAGAGAAGGCTCAGGCTCGCACACAGCACTTGTTCTTCCAAAAGGACTACTCCGAAGGGGAGCGATGCAGCTGCACCTCACGCTTCCCAGACAGCAGCCCCAGGAGTAGAGGCAACGGGTGTAAGCTGGAACATAGGAGGTTCCACCTAAATATGAGAAGAAACTTCTTCCCAGTGAGGGTGACAGACACTGGAAGAGGCTGCCCAGGGAGGTTGTGGAGTCTCCTTCTCTGGAGACGTTTAAAGCCCACCTGGATGTGATCCTGTG
>VYZX01019443.1:185149-204301 GCA_013401335.1 Brachypteracias leptosomus
ACTAAAACCCCTGACTCTCTTCAGCCTGAGATCATGGAAGCAGGGTGAATGGAGGGCAACACCACCCTCTTAATGAACACACACTTCCCCCCTCAACTCAGCCCTGGGGAGACCACACTTGGAATACTGGGTTCTGGTTTTGGCCCCTCACTCCAAGGAGGACAGTGAGGGGCTGGAATGCATCCAGAGAAGGGCAATGAAGCTGGGGAAGGGTCTAGAGCACAAGTCTTGGGAGGAGTGACTGAGGGACCTGGGGTTGTTGAGCCTGGAGAAAAGGAGGCTCAGGGAGATCTTCTCACTCTTGACAACTCCCTGAAAGGAGGTTGGAGTGAGGAATGGGTCAGTCCCTTCTCCCAAGGAAGATGCAATAGAACAAGAGGAAACAGCTTCAAGTTGCACCAGGCGAGGCTTAGGTTGGACATGAGGAAAAACGTCTTCCCTAAAAGGGTTGTCAAGGGCTGGCCCAGGCTGCCCAGGGCACTGGTGGAGTCCCCATCCCTGGAGGGGTTTAAAAGCTGTGTAGATGTGGTGCTGAGGGACAAGGTATAACAGTAAGCCAGCACTGCCAGGTTAACAACTGGACTCCATCTTAAAGGTCTTTTCCAGGCAAAACAACTTCATGAGAATTACCCAGAATTGATTTATTTTCCACCTGTGCAACTGTGATTGTCCTTAATAAATGTTTGTTAACCATAACACTTTGCACAATTAAAAAGCCACATTACTACGTGATTAGTCACACAAAAACCTGGCCTCCCATATTCTTCATAACCATTGGTTTCAACACAACCTGGCTCTTCTACAGAGCAGGAAGACAGTGTGAGAGGCACTCCTTCCACACCCAGCCAGTTCCCAAGCAGTCCAGATCAGAGATACTGAAGAAATTAACCACCAATAGAGGCCCACATTTAAAAAGTCATTAGTAAACCATGATGACAGACACTAGAAGTTAAACAACGTTAGGAATAAGGTTTCTAGGTCGCATGTTTTTGAAAGCCAAGCTTCAAAAACTACCTTCAGCTCTCTTGTACATCCTTCTAAGTCTGCAGTCAAACATCTTTTAGCAATGCCAGTCAGGTTCAAAACCAGTACACATGTGAAAATGAAGGAAAATTAAGATTACTCAAATGGAATAGAATCTCAAAGGTGTCAAAGCAAATTCACTTTCAAGATAGCTTCCAGGACCAGACAGAAGAGTGCAGAGAAGCTTCTATTTGGGTGCTCTCCAGACAAGTACCACAGTTCCAGACCGTGAGGAACACGTGGCAGGAGCTGGGCAGGACATGTCCCCTGGAGCATTTCCAGGTGGGAGGTTGTGTTCTCACACCAGGACTGAAGGATCCTCTGGGTTCCAGCAACTACACACATCAGTTTATTGATGGCACTGGGATCCTGCAGCACATGCTGCAGATCGATTACCAGCTGGAACACAGAGGATTGTTGATTCACTTCTCCAGGTATGACAGATTCTGTTGTCTTTAACACTAATTAACATGTATTATTCATCTTTGCTCTATTCAGGACAGAATAGGTTTGTACACCTGCCCTTCAGCAGACACCCGATCAAGACCAGCCCTAGAGACAAAGTTTAAGAACAACTCAACATGAGCTCTGGCTGGACCAGCATGAGAACAGTTTCCAATTCCTTCTAAATAATTGTTCATTGTAAGAGAATGACAGTAGATTTTTGTCCACTTTTCTGACATCCAAAAGGCCATTTCCAGTATGTTTGGTTTTTTTTAAAAAAGGGGGGAAGGGGGGCAGAACCTGTTATGAAAAATGTGTCTAAAGAGAAACCCAGGATTAATAATTCAGAAGACAAAGACAGACCCTTTACTAAATGCCAAACTCTCCGACATCTGTCGACCGGATCCCCCCGCCGGATCCGGGCCGCACTTTGCAGCGCGCCACGCCCGCACAGCAGCCTCCTTACCCGGAGTGGAATCAACCATTTTTCAGCCTCCCGGGATGACAAGACCCCTTCAGAGGAACCACTTTTAAGCGTAGACAAATAGCCGGCGCATTCCTTCACCCCTCTCCGGAGCATCGCCCCCCCCCCGCATCCCTCCCCCGGCCGCCCCGGGCAGCTTCCCCCGGAGCTCCCGGTGCTTGGGGCCGGCCCTCGGAGCTACAGACAGCCGGGGGTGGAAGCATTTACATCGATCATCGGGGTTCGAGGTGCTGCAACAGCTTTTCTACAGGTAGTAAGTCATACTCGGAGGTTGCTCTGCTGCTCGGGCTGACTACTCATCGCTTACCAGCCTACAACTCCTCGTAAGGCTTCCTGTAAAGCAAATGACTTTGATGGCAAAGACCACCATCCACAGGTCCTGTCATCTCTCTTCACCACCAAACTACACCAGCTCTAAGAAATCTGTCATTAGTTGGCCATACAATATGGAGTTACCTCAGAGCAGGGACATAATTCATAGAATAAGTGATTTCACAGAATCACAGAACAGTAGAGAGTGGAAGGGTCCTCTGGAGATCATCTCATCCAGCCCCCTGCCAAAGCAGGGTCACCAAGAGCACATTGCCCAGGACCATGTCCAGGCAGGTTTGGAATCTCTCCAGAGAAGGAGACTCCACAACCTCTCTGGGCAGCCTGGGACAGGCTCTGGCACCCTCACACCAAAGACCTTTTTCCTCCTGTTGAGATGGAACCTCCTGAGTTCCAGTCTGTGCCCGTTGCCTCTTGTCCTATCACTGGGCACCACTGACAAGAGTCTGGCCCCAGCCTCTTGACCTCCCATGGGCCGTTTAAATATTGATGAGCATTGAGAAGATCCCCTCTGAGTCTTCTCTTCTCCAGGCTAAACAGCCCCAGGGCTCTCAGCCTTTCCTTGTCAAAGATGCTCCAGTCCCCTCAGCATTTTCATGGCCTCCAGTAGTTCCTTGTCTCCCAAACTGGGGAGCCTGGCACTGGACACAGTGCTCCAGATGTGGCCTCACTCAGGCAGAGTGGAGGGGGCGGATTTAATGTTTATTATTCTATAAGAGCTCCAAAATTCCCACGGAGACCTATGCACCACCTCACCCAGAGGGGTTCTGCCCGTAGCCCACACACCATCACTTCACTGCACCCACCCCAACGGGGCTGGGATCAGGGCAGCCCAAGCAGCAACAACCCATTCCCTCCTGCCTGACAACTACTACGTCCTGCAATTAGCACAGATCCGGTCCCAGAACAGGAGAAGTCCCTCAGGCCCTGGGACAAGAGCAGCCAGAAGCCACGGCAGCCAACCCAAACAAGCCATTTGGCTGAGTGCCCACGCCCTGTGTCCTGAAGGGCCCTCGGCAGCAGCTCCCAGTTACCTTGTGTTCTGCAGGCAGCTGGAAGCACAGAGCATGGTGCACACACATGGGGCTTCTAGAAAGCATCAGGTCCACCGATAGGAGTATATGCCCTACTTTATCATACTTAACTCAAAACCTGCAAATTCCTACACTACTTTCTGCCAAGTACATGAAATATCTCCAAAGCATTTTGCTTCAGAAATTCCTTACTTAGTCTCGTGGCTGGCCCAGCCCCAACCCTTGACACTGTTCCTCCAAAATACTCACACTGAAAAGCAGCACCATATAAAATCTTCCATTCAATGCAGCCATTAAAAGAGTCATCTTTGCCATTTCTCATTCTACTGCTGAGGTCAAGCCTACCTGTGATACTTTAAAGACCTTCATCAGCAACAAAACCAAACCCCAGCGCATCTTGACAGGCAATGTAAAAGCCTTTTAATGTGTGGAATATAATATTTTGATTTTTTACCCACAAGAGGTTGGTTCATCTCACAATGTTGCCAGCAAACCCCAGCCTGACAACTTAAAATGCACAAACACGTTGCACACAAGAGAAGCACTCAACTATAATTTAGAGCTTCACAATTTTCAGCAAGAACACCCAATCATTTAATCGACACGGTGAAACACGGGTGTCTCAAATACATCTTCAAAATGCTTCAAGTATTTTTCATGCACACTCCTGCCTTGCACAGCCTGCTTGATTTAGAAATAAAAGTTTAAAAAAAGACAATAATGAAGATGAACAGAAAAAGTGGAGAGGGAAGCCTGTGAACACAGCATGCACTGCTTCCCATTCTGCATGGCAGCCTAGAGTTGAGTCACACACCATGGCTGACTAGGTCACCAGCACACAGCACTGATGGCTGGACTGGAACCACAGCAGACATGAGCATGCTGGGAAGAGAAGCCTTGTTAACCTCCAGCAACTGCAAAGCAAGTTCACTGTGAGCAGCTAACGTTACTGGTACTGACTTTATAAAGCAAATAATTCTTCTATTGTGAAAAGGTGATGTAGAACAGGCTGTGCATTTTCTCTTTTCCCAAAAACTTCTAGCAAAAAAACCCTTGAATAATTCTTTAATTTATTATTAAAGAAATGAATGCAGCAGGTGTGGTGAAACAACTCCCCCTGCAGTGCTGGGTCCAGCTCTGGAGTCCTCAGCACAGGAGAGACATGGACCTGCTGGAGCAGGACCAGAGGAGGCCACAGCAATGATCTGAAGGCTGGAACCCCTCTCCTGTGAGGCCAGGCTGAGAGAGTTAGGGTTGTTCAGCCTGGAGAAGAGAAGGCTCCAGGGAGATATTCTTGTGGCCTTTCAGCAAGGGGGATCTTTCCTTCAAGAGAGCCTCGAAGAAAGATAAGGACAGACTTTTTAGTAGGGCCTGTTGTGACAGGACAAGGGGTGATGCTTTGTGCTGTCAGCTCTCTTCTTCCTCAGGCCAACACCAAACTCAGCAACATCCCCTCAGCATAACCTCATCTTTTATCCTTCATCTGTTACCTCTTCTCCATCTCAAATCAGCCAAGGGGGAACACACCACTGAGAGAGCTCAGCAAGCTGCCCCCAACAGGAACTCCTCCAACTGGCCTCAACAGGAGCTCTCTCCACCTGATCAGCTCCTCATTGCTTCTCTCAACCTGGTCAGTTTCTGGTTAATATCTCTCTGGCCTCACCCACCACCCCAACCATGATCACCTGGGGGCAGTTGGGGCCTCACACAGGTGGGCCAGGTTTATCTCTGGGGCCTGAAACCACCTGGGCTGGGCTGTGACTCATCCATAGGTCAACTCCAACTTGGGGCCCACAGCCCAGGCCCCAGCACTTCATACTTTTAAACTAAAAGAGGGAAGATTTTGACTACAGAGAAGGAAGAAATGTTTTATGCTGAGGGTGATGAGTTGCCCAGAGAGGTGGTCAATGCCCCATCCCTGCAAACATTCCAGGTGAGGTTAGATGGGGCTCTGAGCTACCTGCTCTAGTTGAAGAGTCTCTGCTCACTGAAGGAGGGGTGGACTAGATGACCTTTAAAGGTCCCTTCCAAACCAAACCATCCTATAATTCTATTCTTAATTCCTTACAAGAGTTTCACATTCCACCAGCAGACTCAACACAACCAGCATTCAAAGCCCAGAGAAGGAGGAGCACAGGCCTCGTGTCCTTTGGTAGTACCTGAGCAGTAAGATCTCAGTCCTGAGGCAGCCCTGACAGCTTCGCCTGTTTGGCTGATCCTTGTGATGCTGCTTGGTTATAGGCCTACATTTTGCTTTTTATTGGACAACTTCTAGTCATTCACATCATCTCTGTTCTCATCCTCATGTTATTAAGGAAAGCAGACCTAAATCTCACATTTTTGTACACTGCAGGTTAAACTCTAGACACGCAGCATCATGCCAAGCAGCTGGTCCTTTAACAAATTGATTGTGGAAAACAAAATTAGGCCACCTGAACAATTCCTACAGTAACTCAGATATGATTTCACTTCTCTCTTCTAGAGATACTGAGGTTCCATCCGCTGTTTGTCATGACAGATCAGTGTTCAACGAGGAAACAAGGGAAGGCATCTGGATGAGAACAACATTGTGCTGGAGGGTACCAGCAATACAGAGCCCAAACTCAAGGTCTCTCTCAAGCCACAGGGTTTGCATTAAGCCACTGATCTGTGTTCTGCTGTCACGATGCACTTGTCCATTAAACCAGGCCTGAATTCACTGTAGGCAATTCCTCACTAAGATGAAGAATGGAGACATCTCAACAATACAGAGAATGGGGGCTACCAGCGAGAAGTCAGCTATCAATAATGATCTTACTGTCAGCACAGTGAAATCACTTTCCTGTCCTAAAAACACTGGAAGTTGAGCAGGAAAGGGAAAAAGAGTGATGGGATGTGTAGTAAAAATGCAAGTCAACATTTGTCTTTCACCAGCAGAGAAACAAAATGTTTGCACATCTGCATTTAAGGGAAAATGAGGTTGCAGCAGATCCAAAACACTTAAATACTCCTCCCATCCCTGCAGAGATCTCCAAGTGGGTCACAGAATACCAGGCACCAGCTTCACACTTCAAGAAAAGCCCATTCAGAATGAATACAGAGAAGCTCTTATTGGCAGGTATAAGCAGCACACATCCTGGAAAGCTACAGCAGCTCCTGGGCAAAGGTCTGGGCATCTCAACAGAACTCCTACCAACTGCAGCAGTGGTTCCTCAACAAAAAACCTCAGGGTGCTTTTGAACTTCAAAAGGTTGGCATCGCTCTCCAGGAAGGTGATGAGTCTTATTGCCAGGGGACAATATTATTGCTGTGTGGATAATATAGTTTTCAATGCTCCTTTTAATTTCTAAGTGCAGATTTTAGTACTTCCTTTCATATCACTTATACCTATTATGTACTTCCCATTCTAAAAGGCTTATGCTTCCTGAGAATATTTTATAATATAAATACAATAATGGAATACCTTGGACTCATACCCACTATTAAAGGTGAGTCAGGGGAAAATGGTAAAAAAGAGTTAAATGAATTACAAATTTCTTTTTACATGCTAGTTATGATTTAAAAAAAATTAAATCTCTTCTTGGACAGCTTCAAGCAAATTCCAAATCACATATGGTAATGCCCAAGTGTGGCAGATTTCATCACTGCATTTTACTTACAAGAACAGAACAAACCTCCCATATTTTAAAGGGTAAAAAGCACAAAAAGTTTTCAGTTTTTCTGCAGGGCTAAGATATCCTTTTGATTTCTATCCTGAAGCTGCTGGAGCCATTAAAATTAATATATTTTGCCTACCCATCTGCTTGTCTTCAGCTTAAAACCAAAACAAAACACCTGACTGCTGCTAGATTTCTACTGAATAAAATACAATAAGTCTTAAGGTATTTTCTCACTAAACAAAGCCATCCAGAGAATTAAGTCCATCAGATTCATATTCCTATTTTAAGTAAAGGTTTGTTTAGATCACATCATCTGACAGAAGACCAGCAGCTTTCTGCTGCTATAAAACTGAACTGAATGAAGCAGCAGAGCAGGCAAAAAGAAAGAAAATAAGAGAAGCTACATTTTTTTCCTTCATTAATACTTTAAGCTGAGACAGTGAAGGCAGCAATACCCCTGTCCTGATAGCTACATGGTGAATATTCACCGTGGTAAATGTGCCCAGGGAAGGTGGCACAATTAATGTAGTTTATAATTCTATCATTCCCCCAAGGCCTTTCTATGGAACAACCAATATTAAACCCACCCCCATTTTGTGCTCTGCCAGATCCCAGCATTTCAGTGCGTGGGGGGGTAGAAGCTCCCTCAGACTTGTCAGCAAACTCCAGTAAAAGGCTGTAGGTGAACCAGACTACCACATAAAACCAACCCAGTCACTACAGTACCTCCTATGCAAACACTATGTGTTAAAAATGATGCAGTAAGGCCATAGACCCTCGTCCTGAGGCACTCAGAGCTCCCCAAAGTTCTCCCTGCCCCTGCAGTGTTAACAATGAGCCATCTGCAGATTTATCTGCTCCTCTGGGGAAGGAACAGGAGTCACCACCCTCTGCAGCCCTGCAGTCAACTTGCCAGCTAATCCCAAAACTCAGCTCCCACTTTAATCCGAGCTGCCAACATGTATCATCTATCCACCAGGATAACTTCAGAAATACCAATTATGTAACTTTAATTTGACTCTAAGTAGGCTGCCGATATAACTGACACGATACCTGCTTGCTATTCTCTTCATCTCCTAAAACAGAGCACATCAGACACAGAGAAGCAGCAGCAAGGCCCCCTGGCCACCCCATTGATAGATGCTGAGGACAGGATGAGCTGGTGAACCCCAAAAGGGCTCCTCCCAGCCCCTGGCTGCACTTTTAGCCACTGGTCAGTGAAGCTTCCAAGAATAAACTCGACTATAACCCCCCTTTCTACACACCCCATGTTACCTTGGGGGGCTGGTAATAATCAAAGTTTGCACTCAATGTCACTCCAGAACCTCATTTGAAATACATAGCTAATAAATATAAAAGCCCTTTTTGTCTTGATAAGGAACAGCACAAGTTTCAACAAATCCTTAGCTCATTTTGGATATTATCCCTTTTATTTCTCCAAGGTAAGTTTAACTCAGGCTATCATACATTTCCTTTAATCCTCCTCCTGTGCACAGTAAAATATTCTGACAGGCAGCATCAATACCCAGTTTGAGTCCCTCAAACTCAGGACTTCTGCTTATCCCATCTGGTGTTTTGGTGCCTGACGCAGCAGGAAGGTTTCCAGATGCCTGCGAGCTACACAGTGTTCCTCATTTTCAGGCAGGCTGCTTTTCACCTCAAATCATTCACACACTTGGAGACTACACTGCAGTGAGGAGAAAAACACCTCAACCCTCACATATCAGAACTCAAGAAAGCACTTTTGGCTAAAGTTTTTATCACAGATATTAGAAGCATGTGAATTTGTTATTAAAACCATCTAATTAGAGCTTAAGTCACGTTAATATCTGCACCAATCCTAAACAGGCTTCTTAAGTGCCAGGACTTTAAGGGCCTATTTTTATGAAGATGCACTGCCCTAAAAGCATGAACTTCAAACCATCAGTGCAAGGACAAGGGATCTGCTGTGACACCAGCTACTGACACAACCATCTCTGAACTGAGCAGCCCAACAGCTAGTGACAAAAATGGTAACGTTTTAATCAGGTATGAGACATTTCTCTGTAAAATTAAGTGTCAAAGCATAGAGCATTTAATTGACTCCTGATTTTTAACTGCAGGTAAGAAAATGAAGAAAGCAAAAACCAGAAATATAATAGGGAGTATAAGTCTGTTCTCGCCTATACTTATGCAACAGATAAACTCCTAGAATCGTTCTGGTTGGAAGAGACCTTCAAGATCATCAAGTCCAACCATTAACCCCCACTGCCAGGTCACCACTAAACCATGTCCCTCAGCACCCCATCTCCATGGTTTTTAAACCCCTCCAGGGATGGGGACTCCACCACTGCCCTGGGCAGCCCTGGGCCAGGCCTCGACAACCTTTTCGGTGTAGAAATTTTCCCTCACGTCCAACCTAAACCTCCCCTGACATAACTTGAGGCCATCTCCTCTTGTCCTACTGCTTTTTCCTTGGGAGAACAGACTGACTCCCACCTCACTCCAACCTCCTTTCAGAGTCGAGAGAGAGAAGGTCTTCACTGAGCCTCCTTTTCTCCAGGCTAAACAACCCCAGGTCCCTCAGCTGCTCCTCACAAGACTTGTGCTCTAGACCCTTCACCACTTTTCTTGCCCTTCTCTGGACATGCTCCAGCCCCTCTATGTCCTTCTTGGAATGAGGGGCCCAAAACTTAACGCAGGATTGGAGGTCTGGCCTCCCCAGTGCCAAGTCCATGGGGATTATCTCTGCCCAAGTCCTGCTGGCCACACTAGTGCTGATCCAAGCCAGGATGCTGGTGGCCTTCTTGGTCACCTGGGCACACTCTGGCTTAAATTCAGCTGGCTGTCCACCAGCACTCCCAGATCCTTTTCCATCGGGCAGTTTCCAGCCACTTTTCCCTAAACTTGTTACACTTCATGGCGCTGTTGTGACCCAAGTGCAGGACCTGGCACCTTGGTCTTCTTGAATCTCATGCCACTGGGCTCAGCTATGGTGTCTGCACTATAGATATCCTTCTGGATACAGCTATTCCATAGTCTGAAGTTGAACATCTGCCAGGGAAGAGAGGCTTGTGGTGCATTAACAACTTTACATTTCCTTTTACAACTTCAGAAAGGATATGATGGTTTTCACTCAAACATAAGCCTCTAGAGAAATAAATAAAAATATATATAACCCTCTCCAGTTCTATATACCATAGATATTGTGTATTTTGTATGCATTTACTGAGTGCACCCACATCCTCAGCCTGTGGCTTTGTACAGAACGGCACAAGCCTGCCTTCCAGTTTGGTACAAAAGCTTGTGGGCAGGAATCCCTCAGAGCTCTGACCCTCCAGTGACTGTATTCACTAAGGCACCTACGTCTTAGAGACTTGCATTAAAAACCTGCCTGATGCCATTCTGTGACTAAATGGCATCTGTAAAAGCTTTCAGCATTTGCTGGAACTTTTTAAAGCTTGTTTTCAAAAACGCAGTGCACAGGAGTAAAGAGAATATAAAGTGAAAAGAACTTGAATAGGAGTAATTTCAAGCCATCCTGGAGCTAAGAAGCCAAAAAGGTTTAAACACACAAAAGATGATGGGTTTGGGCAGGTACTTTTCTGAAAAGTACACACTGACCCAAGGGGCACTGAAGTACATAAAATAGTATGGGGAAAAAAATACACAAATCAGCAAAGCTAAACCACTTCCATTCCTACACAGCTTGCTAAAGTCTTTCTTTGCCCAGCAGCTCCATCTGCACACCAACCCTGAGAGCTTCACAGCTCTAGCCTGGTTCTGCCCTTCAAAACTTGTGTTGGAGAAGCCTTTCTCTTGCCCACCACAGCCCCTTCCCTTTGGCTTCAGCAAGTTATATGATGTAATGTAAATACTTGTGTCACGCACAGGATTACTGACATATGTCTGTGGCATGTGTATCCCAGTGTGCTTCACGCACAGCCACCAAAGAGAAGGGAACTACTACTGTGAAAGGAAGAAGGGAGGAGAAGGGAAAGCTACAATTAGATCAGAAAATTCTTAAGAAATCCAGCCACTGATGGGTATGAGTTGCCTGTATGCACAAGCAAGCTAATAATAGGCTGGAGAGTCTGTCAGAGTTGACTTGTCAAAAATAATGCAGGACACAGGAAGTTTAAAGAAAAGGGGAAAAAAAGAATAATAATAAAAAGAAAACCCCTGGCTAGCTTCAGTTCATACATGGCCATCTGCCAGCTCAGGCACACGATGACCACCCATCTCCTGGCCCCACTCAATCACAGGCCATCTCCTACTGCATTGACACAGCAGTCATCAGCTTTTTGCCACCTTCTCATCACAGACAGGGCTTAAGTCTGTATCTCAGTGAGCATCAGATGTGAGAACACAGTTCACAGCTCCATCTAATCCGTCTTCTCACCAGTACCGTGAGGTTAGAGGTGAGAAACAGAGTGACAAGCATCTGCCTGCCCCTGCAACAATCCCCTTTGACACAGCAGACCACGTGTCGCGCCACCGAGACACAGATTCTTCTCTAACCTCAAGAGGCTGTGGGACCTGCACACCTTCTTAGGCATTTAAATATCACCACGGAGAGGAAATTTTTCTAATCCTTATTACACTGAAGGTGCAACAAGGGGAGACAGCAGCCAGGGAATCTGAAGGGGGTTGACTGTTCCCTTCCAGATTTGCAGGAGTGTTAAGCAGGTGATGGGTGGTGGGAGGCAGAGATCTGACACAAATTGACATCAGCTGGAAAATGCTATTAAATCCCAGCACTCCAGTACTCTCAGCAGATTTCTGCATGTTCCATCTCAAAGGAACAGACAAAGATACCACCTGAACAGAGGATTAAAACTTCAGGAACAATATTTTCCATTGATGAAAGATAATTCTTACAGTAACTTTTAAAACATGGATTTCTCTCAATGCAGTAGGACAATACACACACTCACCCTCTCAGATACATCATTTCACACACTATTTTTCACATCACATTGTTTCTAACAAACATTGTGATGGACAATCTGGTTATTACCTGAAGACCTACCTAATAGTTTTCATCACAGAATCACAGAACTGTTTTGACTGGAAGCAACCTTTAAGATCAAGACCAACCATTAACCCAGCACTGCCAGGTCACCACTAAACCATGTCCTTCAGCTTCACATGTGCAAAGCTTTTCAACCCCTCCAGGGATGAGGACTCCACCACAACCCTTTCGGTGCAATCCCCAAGTCCCTCAGCTACTCAGCACAAGACTTGTGCTCTAGACTCTTCGCCAGCTTCCTTGTCCTTCTCTGGACACACTCCAGCACCTCAGTGTCCTTCTTGGAGTGAGGGGCCCAAAACTTAACCCACAATTTGAGGTGTGGCCTCCCCAGTGCCAAGTTCAGGGGGACGATCCCTGCCCTAGTCTTGCTGGCCACATTAGTGCTGATCCAAGCCAGGATGCTGATGGCCTTCTTGGCCATCAGCGCACATGTTGGCTCATCTTCAGCTGGCTGTCAACCAGAACTTCCAGGTCCTTTTCTGCCAGGCATTTTCCAGCCACTCTTTTCCAAGCTTGTAGGGTCACAGCAATCCCATGAACGCAAGTTCAGGACCCAGCACTTGGCCTTGTTGAACCTCATCCCATTGGCCTCAGCCCGTCAATCCAGCCTGCTCAGATACCTCTGTAGAGCCTCCTGACTCTGAAGCACATCAACACATCAGCACTGCCCAACTTGATGTCATCTGCAAGCTGACTGAAGGTGCCTCTATTACAAGCCCAAATACTGAGCCCTGGGGAACGCCACTTGTGACCACCACCTTTTATGACTTCAGAAGATCTGCCTGAAACAGAAGCACTTATTAACTCAGAGACCATCAGGAACTGCAGCTCTACCTATGAATTTTGATTAGACTAGTTCTCAAAGGGTAAGCCAACTCCTGAAGCCAGCCCTTCCACCAGACACAAGACTATAAAACATGCCATTTCCTCCCTGTCCTCCACTTCTGTTCTTGCCCTCCCTCATTATTCAAATGGTTTCCGTGCCATTAACAGGATACAAAAATTAACATAATATTCTAACACGTAAAAAAATAAAAGGGGGGGAGGGGAGATGGAAAATTCCCTCCCTTGCTTTTGCTGTTTTAGCTCCAAAGCTAAGCAAGGCCAGCTGCTCAGGAAATACCATTGTAATGAACACATTATTGAACATGGAAGAATCAATCGAGATCCCTGTCAAAGATCTCCCATGCTGCAAGCAGCCCAGCAATCCAATGGCTCTTGCGAAATGCTTCTCAGCCACGTTTAACAACTTCATCTGCCAAAATACAGGCACATGATCAAAATCTTAGAGGCAAAAAAACCCCAAAACAACCACATAAAAGCAGCGAATAATTTCACCAAGAAGCCAGGAGCTACTCTCCATGACTAACACCTGACATGACACTACTGTTTTCTAGATATTGCCTTTACTCCAGGCCAAATGAGGAGAAAAAAAGAGTTGTAGCTAAAAATTACTCCCTTTCAAATAGCAAAGGCATCTTGTGACTGGTTTCATCTTGGATTTTTTACTGACACATTTGTTGACAACCCACAAAAGGCATTAACTATTTTAAAAGGCAACTTCAGCCTGTTTTGTAATAAATACTTGAATACTATGGAGGTTCAGCTGACAGTGATGAACAACTCAAGGATGCCAAAGTTCCTCCAGCTGCTAGAGGCTCTCCACTACAGCTACAATGAAGGAATTTCCCAGAACATCTACACTTTTTATCTGGAAATTTTTTAATTCAATTAGACAAATGCTTTCATCAGTCTTCAGAGGAGAGAGCTAAAGGTAGATATAGCATCTATAGCTCTCTAATGGCAAGGAAGAAGATGGACTGGGACTTTTCTTGGAGGTTCACACCAAAAGCAAAGGCAGAAAAAGCAGCAAGTAAAATACCAGTTAGATACTGGGAGAAAAGAACACCAAACACGCACCAAAATAACACTGCAGTTCATCATGGTAACCATAGATCTGCTAAGACAAGTTGTGAAGCCTCCATGCTCCAAGGTGGCCCCGCTTTTCAAGGGGGCTAGATCCAGGAACTCTAGAGATTCCTTCAACTGCTCCCTTTCTGTGACTGAAATACCAGGTTCCACATGTCCTGATGCAACAGATTGGCTTGTGAATGGCTTCACTTGGTATTTTCATAATTCTCTGCTGCTCCAATGAGGTGAACCTCTCTAGCAAGTCTCTTCTTCCTTGTAAAAGCAGAGGGAACATTACTGCCAACCAAGCAAATCATTGGGATTCTTACTGATTTCCCCAAAGGAGCCTTTTGGTGGCCTTCAAAATCCCACAGTTGTCTTGCAACACAAAGGAGGACACTGTGAAACTGAAGTCATTGTTGCACATCACATACTGCTCCATTACTAAGCTAAAGCAATCAGTTCTAGGACATTTTATTCATCAGTAACTGAAGTTTTAGATTTGTTTAGTGTCTGCTATATTGTGTAGTGAGTTACTCAACTGTTCCTAGGCAAAGGTGCCACCACCTTCAACACCTGTATAGCTCCACAAGAAAAAGAAAAACCAATGCATCATGAAAAATGAGCTAACCAACCCCCAGGGTACAGTATATTGAATAGAAAAGTACCCTCAAGCACTGGCCCTTTTCTCTCCTCCCCCCAGGATCAAAAAGATTCAAGTTCTCTGTGATAACAAAAGAACATTGAAGAGCCTTTTCTGCCCTCTATTCCTCTACAGATCATAGAATGGTTTGGGTTGGAAGGGATCTTACAGATCACCTAGTTCCAAGCCCCCTGCCATGGGCAGGGACACCTCCCACTAGACCAGGTTGCTCAAAGTCCCATCCAGCCTGATCTTGAACACCTCCACTGATGGAGCATCCAAAACTTCCCTGGGCAATTCAACTTTCAGTGTCTCACCACCCTCATAGTGAGGAACTTCCTCCTAATTTCTAATCTAAATCTCCCCTCTTCCAGTTTGAAGCCATTACCCCTCATTCTATCACTACAAGCCCTCATAAAAACTCCCTATCCAGCTTTCTTGGACACCTCCAAAACTTTTTGCTCATAGTGTTTTCTACAAGCCATCACACTAACTTCACATTGATACAGCCACAGCCAGCCCTTAACCTGCACTACACATGGATGTCTCCTCCAGGTGCTCACAAGATGTAAAACTCATCTAAAGTCACAGAAACACCTAAATTAGCAGTCACTGATTGTTTTCTTTCCTGCAACATGCATGTATAAAAGTACATATCTATGTTCTAATCATGGAAGCTTGATGAATCAACAAGTTATTTAAGAACAGCTTATAAAAGAACAATTTTTATATATATTCTGAAGACATCTGAATCCCTTCAAATACAATAAAAGCAAAGTCTCTACATGGACCATTGAAAAGCCTCCTAAGAAGCAGAGCATCCAGCACATCTGGACAAGGAAGTCCAACAATCCTGTCAACACCAGCATTGCTTAATTATTGCACAGCTTGAGGAGCTGAGCAAACATTGTCTTTTTCTGTTATTATTAGTGCTTTGATGTTGAGGAATCAAATGTGAATTTCCAGTGAGATCCAGACCACCACATTAACAGGAGAAACACCACTGAGATATCTGCACACATACATTAATCCACAGAAGATGGAACATACTGAATTGCTGTCCTGCCAGAAAGCCACCCAGGGCTAGAAGATGCCAGTAAGACATAACAAAGGTCAACTAAGTAAAAGAATCTCTAACAGAACAGTTGTTATGACCAGGTAGGGTAGGACTACTTAGAAGTTACTTCATTTGAACAATTTTAAAGAAGGGTAACATAGAAGCTGACACACCAGAGCTGCCATTCAGCAAGATCTGGACAGGCTGGAGAGTTGGACTAAGGGGAACCTCATGAAGGAGAACAAGGACAAGTGGAGGGTCCTGAATCTGGGAAGGAATAACCCCCTGCATCAGTATAGGTCAAGGGTTGATCTGCTGGAAAGCAGCTCCATGGAGAAGAACCATGGAGTCCTGGGGGACAGCAACATGCTCTTGTAGCCAAGAAGGCCAATGGTGTCCTGGGGTGCATGAAGAAGAGTGTGGCCAGCAGGTCAAGGGAGGTTGTCCTCCCTCTCTACTCCGCCCTGGTGAGGCCACCTCTGGCGTGTTGTGTCCAGTTCTGGGCTCCCCAGTTCAAGAGGGACAAGGAGCTACTGGAGAGAGTCCAGCAGGGGCTACAAAGATGCTGAGGGGACTGGAGCATCTCTGTGACAAGGAAAGGCTGAGAGCCCTGGGGCTGTTTAGCCTGGAGAAGACAGAGAGGACCTCCTCAATGCTGATCAATAGCTAAAGGGCAGGGGTCAAGAGGCTGGGCCCAGATTCTTGTCAGCGGTGTCCAGTGACAGAACAAAGGGCAATGAGCACAAACTGGAACCCAGGAGGTTCCATCTGAACAGAAGGAAAAAATTCTTTGCTGTGAGGGTGCCAGAGCCCAGCCCAAGCTTCCCAGAGAGGTTGTGGAGTCTCCTTCTCTGGAGAGATTCCAAACCTGCCTGGATGTGATCCTGGGCAACCTGCTCTGGGTGACCCTGCTGGAGCAGGGGGTTTGGACTAGATGATCTCCAGAGGTCCCTTCCAAACCCCACCATGGTGTGGGTATTCATAGAAATTCCCTTCTATGCTTTCACTCAAGCAGAGTGTCTAATACAGAGCAGTGAAGATCATCCTCACCCACAACTTACCAGTGGTACCACAAGCAAAGCCCAGTAGAAGCACAGACAGCTCTGCATTATCACCCCTCTGGATATTTCAGCACAAACACCAACCATATGTTTTCAGACTTATTCAGGACAACAGTGCTCGGGGGTTTTTGTTGCCAAATAATTTATGTAACGCACTTGTCTGTACCAAGGATATCTCAAGCTCTACTTTTGCTACATTCTGCTTTACAACAGTTCTGTCACAATAAGGACACAGAAACAAAGCCACTCCATCATTCTCCCGAAGCAAACGTTGAGTTTTCAAATTCATCCAGCAAGGTCAAGCATTCAGAGGAGTTCAAATTGAGCAGCACATTCTTCATCAGATCAAGGAGAACACACTCCAGCTCCTGGTTTTCAACCTCTGTACAAACACAGCGTGCCACAGGCTTGGAATTCAGTGGCTCACCTTGAGTCAATCTCCACTCCACCAGTCACCCCAGCTTACTCCAGTGGCACATTAGGTATTGCTAATAAAACTGGCAATTTTGGCTGGACTGACTTTTCTGTAGGAGGGATACTTCTAACACCATCTTTTCAAGCTAGAAATACTTAACTCATTAATAATTTTCTGAAATTTATTTGATCTATAAAATGCCTAAGTTGTCTCACAAACTGAAGCGTACCTGGAATGGTTCTCACACTGCTGCCTGCAACTCCTGACACAGACCAAGGACAGGTAAAGGAGGTGACACAAACCCTTTGGTGAAAAAAAAAAAGCAGCCATATCCATACTCTGCCTTGTTGTCTTTAAACTATGATCTTCATCATAGCTGTCATCTGCAACAGCCAGGCAGCAGTTGTCCTAAAGGAACATTCTAAAGGTACAGGAATACAAGCTTCAACAAGTAACAACCTGTACTAGGACAGCTTCTAGCTACCAATGATGTGAGCAGAAAGATGGAAGCTCATTTTAACCAAGAATTTATTTTGCAGGCTGCTAGACCCCTAGACCTAGGACAAGGGGTAATAGCTTCAAATTGTAAGAGGGCCAATTTAGATTAGAAATTAGAAAGATGCTTTTCACTCTTGAGACACTAGAACAGTTTCCCAGGGAAGTCGTGGATGCCCCAACACTGGATGTGTTCAAGGCCAGGTTGGATGGTGCCTTGAGCAACCTGGTCTAGTGGGAGGTGTCCCTGCCCATGGCAAGGGGGGGTTGGAACCAGAGGATCCTCAAGGTCCCTTCCAACCCAAACCACTCTATGATTCTATAGAAAGAACCAGAGGTCAATGCTGAACAGCCAGAGGAGGACCCTTTAATCATCACTAGCATTAAACCAAGCTTCTTTTTTTCTCCAATTCCAAAAAGTGTGAGTTTCATCCCATGTCAACCTAAGCAAACATTGACATTAGTGACACTAGTAAGCAATCCAACCTCTAGTAAAAGGTGAGCCATCTAGCCAACCATCACTCATGAGGACCTCAAAACACTGTCCCCCAATGTATATCTGAAGAACGGGACGTATAAATCATTGTGTGAGGATCTAGACAGGGGTTTAAGCAAATTTCTTGTAAAAGCAAAGCATTCCAGAAAATACTGACTCTATTTTAAACTATTCTGTTAATTTGAATCACAACATTTGCTAATTGTCCAGATTACTTAGTAGAACTTAAATTTTGCCTTCAAATCTCTTAAGCTGTGACCTCGACGTGGAACAAGCTTTGTGAACCAGAGTCCTGAAGATCCCAAGAAATACCAGGAAAAAAAAAGAAAAAAAAACAAGGAAAAAACAGCTTTTGAAGCTGAAGATTAAAAGGCTGGTTTTAAATTAAGGTTAGTTGTAACAGATGAAAGCTGAAAAGGAAACACCTTTGCCTCCCTGAGTAGAGAGAATGGGATATGTCAAAAATTCATTCAAAAATTCAAGCCGTGTCCACCTTGGAAAACAATGAATGGCTGTATCTTTCCTCCCCTTTTTATCAGGAAAGGATTTTCAAGCATGCTCCTTCAGCTTTTACTCTGGCTTTTATGTCCAAGTTAAATAGTTCACTCTTGGCATTTGTGAAACCAAACACCAAGAGCTAAACACTGCAAGGAAATTCTTAATCGGATGATTTACACCCTCTTGACTCCAACAATAGCTTTGTAGAAATGTTGAATCATACCCACTTGCTTGCTCTATGATTCCCATTTTTATTATACAGCAAAAGTTCCCAGAGTTCTACCTTACAATAACTTTTAAAGGTCCCTTCCAACCCAAACCATTCTATGATCTATGACTCCATAACTAAACAGTCAGAAGTTTAGCATATTCACATTAAATGTTACTTCACCACAGAATGCCACAAGACACAGTCCAGCAAACACTCAGTAGCTACTTCCAAATCAAAGATATAGCAGCACACTACTCTGTGTCTTATACAACCACACACACTAAACTCAACCTGCACAGCTCAATTCCATTAATACTTGATAGGTTATGCCATTTTATTAATATCCTTGCTATACAGAATCATAGAAGGCTATGTTTAGGTTGGAAGAGACCTTTGAG
>VYZX01019443.1:206145-225134 GCA_013401335.1 Brachypteracias leptosomus
AAACCCCTCCAGGGATGGGGACTCCACCACTGCCCTGGGCAGCCTGGGCCAGGCCTTGACAACCCTTTCGGTGCAGACATTTTTCCTCATGTCCAACCTAAATCTCCCCTGGCACAACTTGAGGCCATTTCCTCTTGTCCTGCTGCTTGTTCCTTGGGAGAAGAGACTGACCCTCACCTGGCTCCAATCTCCTTTCAGGGAGTTGACAGCAAGAAGGTCTCCCCTGAGCCTCCTTTTCTCCAGGCTAAATAACAGTTGGACCTGATGACCTTAAAGCTCTCTTCCATACAGACCGATTCTATGATTTTATGATTCATTTTCACACCACCAGTAGAATCCAAGCAATTCTGTGCTGCAAGACAGACATTCCACTCAGCAGTAGATACAGCGACTAATCTATCAGGTAGAGGCCAGTATGGCCCTCAAATGTGACAGTAACAACTCCATGGACCCTCCATGACAGTGAAGAGCCAACTAGTATTAGGAAGTATTGAGAAAACAGGCTACAGCTTCTGCAAAACTACTGGATTTGGAAGGTCTGAGTTTCCAACACCAACAGATGTGTGGGTTACAGCCACACGTAGTGCCCAGACCCTGCTCTCACCACCTAACTGTCACCTTCTACACTCCAGTGACAGCCACAGCTCCTCCTGGAGCAACTGGGCAGAAGCACCTGGTCGCTGTGGCAGGAAAGGCTGTGCAATCACCAGGCAATCTCCCTTCCCTTGCCTCCAGCTACTCTCAGAGGAGATTAAGATCACGTTGAAAAGTCAAGAAAACAGAGAGAGACAGCCACCTTAGCAACCCTTTGTGTCAAAGCCTAGAGCTCTGACCCCAGTTGCTTTTGCTAAAGCATCCCTGACTGCTTACCTGGGCTGGTTAGACCCAACCTGCATTTCATCCCTCTTCAAACCTCCATTTTCACACATATTTTGGTTAAGAGGAGGCAGAACAATAGGACAGAAAACCTACCTGAAGGAGCTTTCTCCTTTGCTAACGTGCAAAACACTGAGGGTGCAGGGGGAGAAGATGAGGGCTGAGGAATGGGGAATACTTCCAGAAAGTTAATGTGAAACGTGTCATTTTATTTTTTTACAGGTGCAGGTCACAAGGTATGAATTACACAAGTTTAAAGAAACACTTGGTGTGACCTGGTTTTGTGCAGGAGGCTAGATCAGAAGAGCTCTTGAGATCTCTTCTAACCTGAATTTTCCTATGATGCTAGGATGTACAGGTGAAGGGTTGAAAACGGCTTTGCTATTTGAAGTTAAATATTGAAAACCCATTAAAAAATTGGAATATTTCTATAATTAAAGGAGAACTCCCATTTGCTCCTTCTTAACAGTCTGCATGGGATAACAAGTGGTGCAATGCTCCACTAAAGAAAAACCTCAGCCACTCAGCAGATGCTTACCCAGAAAGATCACCCAATAAAATTACAGTCCATACTGCCTATATACATTTGCTTATTGCAGAATCACAGCATGGTAGGGGTTGGAAGGCACCTCTAGAAAACATCTCATCCAAGTCCCCTGCTAAAACAGGGTCACCAAGAGCACATTGTCCAGTATCACATCCAGGCAGGTTTGGAATCTCTCCAGAGAAGGAGACTCCACAACCTCTCTGGGCAGCCTGGGCCAGGCTTTAGACCCTCACAGCAAAGAAGTTTTCCCTGATGTTCATTTGGTACTTCCTGGATTCCAGTGTGTGCCCATTGCCCCTTTTCAGTGGTGCCCAGCAACAGGACGAGTCTGGCCTCAGCCTCTTGATCCCTGCCCTTTAGATACTGATCAGCATTGAGAAGATCCCCTCTCAGTCTTCTCTTCTCCAGGCTAAACAGCCCCAGGGCTCTCAGCCTTTCCTCATCACAGAGATGCTCCAGTCCCCTCAGAATCTTTGTAGTCTCAGCTGGACTCTCTCCAGTAGTTCCCTGTCCTCTTGAACTGGGGAGCCCAGAACTGGACACAATACTCCAAATGTGGCCTCCCTAGGGCAGAGTAGAGGGGGAGAAGAACCTCCCTCAACCTGTTGGCCACCCTCTTCATGAATCCCAGGACACCATTGGTCTTCTTGGCCCCAAGAGCACACATCTTATCCTGGCCAAGGGAATACCTGAATACTTCCAGTGTTCCCCTTAGGTAGAAGCAGCAGCAGTTAACCAGCACGCTGCTTTGTTTTGCCCTCCTTGTTTCATCCTCTTCATCTTCAAAGGCCAAATGCCTTTCATGCTTTTCTCCCCCTAGCTCATCTGCAACGTAAGATTCTTAGATGTAAGCTACTAGAAATGTTTCCTCCCCTGCTTGGGGATCATCATGTTGAATTCCAGCACATTGAACTGATGTTCGTTGCTTCTTCAGGCAGAGACTGCTGCACTGTGAACTATCTTTACAACCAACTTTGTGGTTACCATCCTGCTGCTTGCAAAATATTGGCAGAAAGAAAAGGCTACCCAAGTACAAGGGATACTCTGTTCCTGGATTACTAAAGCTAAATCCAGTTCCCTTACATCCACAATTGATGCCTTTAAAAAAAACAACCAAAAAACAAATAGAAGAAACCACCCCAGCTACCATTTTCTTCAGTAAATTCAAGAATACGTGCATTGCAACAGATGATCAAATCCTAGAGGATCAAGCAATTCCAGAGAGATTTACACCCCTAACAAGCACACATATATAATGAAAGTCTAAGTCAAGATAACAAAAAAAAAATTAAAGATAACAAAAAAGTACTATTTGTAACATATTAATATGTCCTATGAAAATATAAAATTCTCTTTAAAGCCATAGTGATATTGTTAACAATGCCTCCTGATGTAAGTAATCAAGAATGAATAGGCCTAAATGATATTTTATTTTGGAATATCATTTACAGAGGAGAAGAACCATGTCTACAATAACATTCTTAACAAAAGACATGGAACCGTCTTCTTTAAATATTTTGGGAGCAAAAACAAACAACTGCTCAGAACCAGAACTAAAGAGGCTTTACATCAAACACTAGATATTACCGTGTGGAATTAGGGGTCATTCAATCATATGGTCACCATGTGAAAGGCTCCAAGGTTGAGTTCCCATTACCTCCCAGTGAGCAGAGTGCTGAGAAAGGGAGAACATGCACACCCTTACCTTTGGAAAAGCCACACTGAGTGTTTTAGCTACAGGTAACATGGTATTCTGAAACCTTTCCAGTTTGCACCATTCTACAACTCTGTATTTGTGCCTGGTGTCCCTCCATACCTTTCTTGACAACAGAGCTGCTAAACCTCTAAAGCAGGGACATCACACCAGTCTGATTTAACACGCAACATCAGGTAGCTCCTTTTTTGCTTTGTTTATAGAATCACAGAACTGCTTTGGTTGAAAGAGACCTTTAAGATCATCAAGTCCAACTGTTAACCCAGCACCACCAGGTCACTACTAAACCATATCCCTCAGCACCACATCTACACAGCTTTTGAAGCCTTCCAGGGATGGGGACTCCACCACTGCCCTGGGCAGCCTGGGCCAGGCCTTGACAGCCCTTGTGCAGACATTTTTCCTCATGTCCAACCTAAATCTCCCCTGGCACAACTTGAGGCTGTTTGCTCTTGTCCTATCATTTGTTCCTTGGGAGAAGAGACTGACCCCCACCTGGCTCCAACCTCCTATGAGGGAGCTGTCAAGAGTGAGCAGCTCTCCCCAGAGCCTCCTTTCCTTTTGAGTCCCTACTTTATTTGCCCATAAAAACTCCTAATGACTTAGCTCTGCCATTTTCTGCAAAGAAAAACCAGTTCTCACTGCTAAAAGATGAGGGCACTCCCAGATGATGTACTAGCTTGTTTATTCTCTAAGCTCATACAAAGGTATAAAAGATCGATTGTACCATAAAAAGCAGTTTCAACAGCCCCACACAAGATGCAATCCCAAGGCACAGCTCCTGCCTCCACTGGCAACTTGAGTAAACCCAACCTGTGGATCTCCACTGCTCTTACTTCAGGGGCTGTCAGGCCTGCTTGCATCTCTGCAACAAGTGATGTGACAATTTTCCTTAACTAGCTTTTCAACTGCTTTTCAAATAAAACACAAATTGTGACTGTGAATCAGTAGTGCTGCTTTTTTTCTCTTTTATTTCTTCTCAAACGTGGTCAGCAGCTCTGAATACAAAGCAAGGTCTTTGGAACTCTAGGTAAGAATAAAAATTCATGTGATATATTGTGCTCCTCTACCCAGTTCAATCCAAATCATACAACAAAAATCATTTGCTACTAGAACTTTCAAGTCATTCCTCTTGCACAGCATTATTTTGTCAGCACACTACAAGACCCTATCATTTTAAAAACCAGGTGTATACAAGGTTAGGATTCATTAACATTCCAGACAGTAGCAAGATCCAAAGACACCTTCTGAGGGAAACTCACAGTTATTCCTACAAATGCAACTAATCAGACCAAAAAACTGTTGAGAGACCTGGGGCTGTTTAGTCTGAAGAAGACTCAACTCAAAGGGAATCTGATCAATGCTCATCAATAGCTAAAGAGGATGGGGCCAGACTCTTTTCACTGGTGCCCAGTGACAAGACAAGGGGCACCAGGAGCTTCCCCAGATGACATGATCTTCTGAAGATGACAGAAAATGGCTTTGTAATACTTGGTCCAAACCTCAGCATCCTCAGACACACCTTTCTTTACCTGATGTAGGCTGGTGGAACACCTCCATAATAGCACTGAATTCAATTTTGCTACTGCCAAGTAAGCAAGTCTTGGGTTTAGTAGTGGAATTTCAGGAACTGAAACTGCTCTCAGACTCAACACATCTACATTTGAGGGAGCTTACAGAACTAGAAGCAAAATAAGAAGTGATTCATATAAATATTTGCATTCTTTCCATTGTTTAACACACACAAAGAGTTTGTTCTTCACACAGGTCTTGGAATGACCAACTGATAAAGTAAAAGCTGATGGTCACATCCAGCATTTTCACGTATTGCTAATGCATATTCATGCATATGAAACCCTTCACTCATGGAGGGGCTAATGAAGGTGCTTAGAGACACCTAAGGAAATGTTCATTGCTCATTTCAGCACTCATACTTTTTCCAATACAGACAGTCCTAACTTAAATTATTACTGAATATAGGATTTTCAAATGGTTTGAGTTAGGAGGGACTTCAAAGATCATCAAGTTTCAAGCCTCCTGCCACGGGCAGGGACACCTCCTGCTAGATCAGGTTGCTCAAAGCCCCATCCAACCTGGCCTTCACCACTTTCAGGGATGAGGCACCCACAACCTCTTTGCACAAACCTGTGCCAGTGTCTCACCACCCTCACAGTGAAGAACTTCTTCCTGATTTCTAATCAAATTCTTCCCTCTTCCAGTTTGAAGCCATTACCCCTCATTCTGTCACTACAAGCCTTGTAAAAAGTCCATCCTCAGCCTTCTTGGAGGCCTCCTTCAGTTACTGGAAGGCCACAAGGAGGTCTTCCCAGAGCCTTCTCTTCTCTGGGCTGAACAATATGCATATTCCTACTTTACAGTAAATTATAATCTTGCTTGTGTATTTCTTTAAGCATTTATATTCACAATGGAAAGAAAAAAACCTCTACCACTTTTGCATGCAGTCATGATTTCACTGGTCGGCAAATGTAATGCTAAAGGTTAATCTGGAGACAGGGAAACAGATGTTCAGTCAGAAGGAAATTTTTCTCAAGAGGAGATACCCAGGAAGTTTGTCTTTCCAATCTGCTCCAGCCCACAGAATTTCCCACCACACTTATCCAACTGGGAGAAGTTCTGAATCAGCCTCTGATTTAACTGTGTATACAGCAGAAATACCAATCCTGAGGACTGCAGCACGGAACGTTATAAAGCACTTAGAGCATTATGAAGCACTCCTAACATCACAAAGTACTTAGGTGACAATCACACTGAGTGTACACACTTCCCATTAACAACATAACTCTTGTTACGAGCTTCAAAATAAACTCTCCTTAGTCTCAAATCTAAGCCATTGAGTTGTTTAAGCTTAAATGATAAACAGAGCACTCACTCTGGCTTCTCGGCGGTGTAACATTTCACAGGTACCTAAAACACTGCTGGATGAGTTGTTAAGTGTGGGGAAAAGGCCTTCATGAAAGGAAGGGGTGGCATTTTTCTTCTTAACTAGTTCCACATTTACAGTTAGAGTACCTGAGCAAAAAAAAAGTCAGCCAGCAGCTACAGAGATATCTACAACTCATCAGAATCCTCTTTACAGTGCTCACAGAACGGCTGAGGTTGGAAGGAACCTCTCCAGATCTAGTCCAAATCTCCTGCAGGAGGAGGGTCACTGAAGAACAGGTTGTCCAGAACTGTGTCCAGCTGGGGTTTGAACATCCCCAGAGGTGGAGGCTCCACATCTTCTCTGGGCAGTCTCTTCCTAGTATTTGACCACTGTCATAGTCAAAAAGTGTTTTCTTGTGTTCAGATAGAGTTTTACATGTTTCATTGTGTGCCTGCTGCCCTTTGCCCCATCAGTGAACAATAACGAGCCTGAGTCCTTCTTCATTCCCTCCCATCATGAAGCCATAATGATGTGATCATGCCTGAGCCACCTCTTCTCCAGGCTGAGCAGTCCCAGCTCTCTCAGCCTCTCCTCATATGAAAGATGCTCCAGATCCTCATTTATCTTTTGGTCCTATGCTGGATTTGCTCCTGGAAAACCATATCTGACTTGTACAGGGAAGCACACCATTAATAGCAGCACTCCAGGTGCAGCCTCACAGGTACTGCATAGAAGGAGGATCACCTCCCCTGCTTCCTTCAGCTTTTGCTCAGAAAAGGAACAAAATCCTGCCTCCTTCCACTTCTTACAACCATGGCAATCATTAGGAATAAGCCATCTGAGGCTAGGTTGCCCTATCATGGTCTACTACATGCCATATCATGGTCTACTACATGTGTTTCTTATATCTAGGAGAATTGTTTATGCTGAATTTAACCTGTTGTACTTGCCAGATCTTGTTTCACTCAGCAAGAGAAATAAAAATACACTTAGGTAAACCACAATAACATAACATCATCATAACACACATTGTGAACACTGCAAAGTTACCTCCAGCTCAAGTTTAGCATCTTCCCATTGCCCAAGTGACCTAAATATCAATGTCTCTTGCTTGACAAGCACCCAACGGCAGTTGAAAGAACTGTTTCAGCTCCTTGAAGTAGTGGAATGATGTGTTTCAAGACAATGATAAAACATCTATCTCTCAAAAAGAGGATTAGATATTCATTTAGGGGTTTTCATATTAAAGCCTGACCTACTCATGATGAGACACCCTCTAAAACAGTTCTAAATCCCTTTGTGGTACTAACATGTCATGTCTTAAAGATATTTTGCAACCCAGAAGAACAGAAGAGCTCCACACCAAGCCACTGAGCAAAAAGGAGCTGAAGAGGTCAATACACAAGCAGAACAAATACAAAGTTTGTGGCTGATGGCACAAGATGTACTCAACTCCCGACCTTCAGCTAGTCAAATCCAACTGCACAAAGTTCCTTAAAAGGGAAAATTATTTGCAGAGTAATGTAAAAAGAAGTAGGATCAAATAAGCCCAAAAGTTCTTTGTATTTAACTCATCTACTGTAACATAAACATAAAAAGCAGCCTATAAAATAAAGAAAACTTTGGAAAAAAACATTAAAAGCTTGAGTACTCAGGTATATACACTGGAGGTACTGGCAAGGAGAAAGCAAATAAACCTAAACAGGAAGAGGAGCTTGTCATGTATACACCAAAGCAACATTTGGCTTATACAGAGGATTACAGTTCTTCCACATAAGGAGAAAATCTGAGTGATCTGAGGCTAAAATCATGTTAGCACACGAACAATAATCAACAGCCAGAGATTTAAGATACAATGGCTGCCCTACCAGAATTTGTAAATCAAGCCATCATGCTCACATTTCTAAGGGTGAAGATCATCAAAGTACTAAAAAGCTATAAAAACTATTATTTGGTGGGATAAACATGAACGTCATGCCTTATTAGTTCTAAAAACAAAAAAGAAAACAAGGAAAAAATAATTTTCTTCAAAGAACTTGGGGTTTACATTCTTTATACATAGCAAGAGAGGATAAGGTGTCAAAAGAACCTTGTATCCTTAGTTAAAAAGGTACTGGCACTGGATTTTCAGGAATCCATAACTAAAGCTGCAGAATTAAACACACAAAAAATTAGTTAAAGATAACATAAAAAGAAGCTAACATCTCCTAAGAAGGAAATATAACTTTATTGGCTCAGAGAAACCACCCTGAGTCCCACACTACTCCTGCAAGAGTTTTATTTGGTCAAATCTTGCTTTCATTCCCATGGTTTTTGGTTGGCCCAAAGTTAAATGAGTGATCTGTATCAGGCATGATCTGTTTCTATGATTAATACAATGATATATTAATATCATTGACAGGAAAGGAACCAATCCACCACAAACACCCCTTGTTTCAGCCTGAGCTGGAAAGACTGAGTTATTGAAGCTCTCAATACAACAAGTATTACTAAATAAAGAGGAATAGAAGTGTTTAGGCAAAGCATGACAGAAACATAAATCACTTCTACCATATTTACTACTGGGGCTAACCAACAGCTGTAGCTTTGGGGATCTGAGGGAGAAAGAGGAATCCTGGAGCTTTGGGCAACTGCATTCAGGGGCCAAACACCACCAGCCTTACACAGGCTTTGAACATATGTTGCTAACACTGTTAATGGCAGTAGGAAAATTCTCCCTAAAAGCTTCAACTGCATTTTGGTTTTTCTAGACTGTTTTCAGCCAAAGCACAGCAGTTCCATGCTGTGGAAATCCACCAGTGGCAGGAGGTGACTTGTCTCAAACATTGAGAGAAACCCCTGATGAGAATGGTATCAGGAAGGGGTATGATGCTACTATGGAAAGATGACCTTATCTACCTGGAAGAGAAGGATGCTTCAATAACCTACTGACTAGCTTATGGTCACTGATAACAATAAAAAGTTTAAAATAGCAAAACGTACCAACTGAACCACAGTTTGATGTGTGAACCTTAAAACTTCAACCCTTTTGAAATGCTCCAACCGTAGTTCAATAAAACTGACTGATATTTAGTTTGGAAAAGCACAAGAACATCTTTTCCATTTCTCTGAAAATGTCACTTGAAAATTCATAGCACTTTCAGATACTTGTATACCTACAAATATTACAGATCTTTTCAGTTTACTTTTTCCAAACAAATACCAAACTTTCAAGAACATATCCACACTATAAGCACAGCAACAGCAAATCAGGCTCATCCACCATCCAATTCATTGTGGGAAACATGTTTCCAATACTTGATACACACCGAAAAGCCTCTTAGCAAGCAGCTGCTTCAACTGAAGCATCTATTTTCTTCAAATTGGTAATATCCCTGCCAAGACAAAAATCGTCATTTTTATATTTTCCAATTTTTGTCAGAAGCTCTCTGAGAGCTGAAAGATTGCTATTGCTGATAGCAGTTGATGCCACTGGTACAATGATTGCTTGTTCACTTTCCCAGCCAAACTAAGAAAGATCTGACCTTTTAGTTAAAGCTGTAAAAGTCTATTTCCCAACAGACCCACAAAGTACCTCACCACAGCAACACCCATACATATATTTTCCTCACTTCATCATGGTAATAACCATTACACCATCTCTCCTAAGTTTGTTACAGCCACATATTATCATCTGACCTTAGTTTCTCACAAGACTTTACCCAGCATCCTAAGGACTGTTTCCCATTGAGTCATGTGCACAACGGAGTGTTTCTAGCCTTATGGGATTTTTATTTTTTTTTTTCAAACAAGGTAGGAAAAAGCAATCTCTATTTTGTTTTGTAGGATCAGCCCTTCAAGGCAGGGTTTGCAATGCTGCAGGTAATTGAGATTCCCCTTCAGTTCAAACGTTGCTAGGGCGAGCACGAGGGACAGGAGCGACCCAGGGACGTGGCTGCTAGAATAGAAAGAGCAGCATGACCTTCCCACCCGATGGTATTTTGTGTCCTCCTTTTGTAATGGTGTTTCACATCTGAGCATCCACAGCTACAAAGCTCAGATGGATATATTAGCTACATAAAATCCCTCTCTCAGTTCCTTACCCATCGTTCAAACACAAACCAATTCTACACTTCCTCAGCCACACTGAAGTCCAGGAGCTCTCGTTTCATTTTCAGGTATTTTAACTACATTAGTTTGGGGTTTTTTCTGTCCTTCCTGCCAGCCCTTCAGCAGCCTGTTCTTCTGTTGGGAATATTTGTAGTTTCCCCTCCTCATAACTAAGTTATTTTCATACTCCTAGTGAAGCTTATTGGAACAGCTTCCCATTTTGTTCATAATACCCAGACAGAAGAGAAATGGTCACTCAACACAACAATTTTTTCATCACCTACAACCCCACTATACCAAGCTTTCTGAAGTATTTGCAGAGGAAGAAAAGCTGCCAGAAAAAAAAAATCTATTTTTCATCATTCTTTCTTCAAGATATAAAACCCTCAAAATGTTCAAGAGCAAAATAAAAAAAAAGACAACAAAAAAGCCACTTGTTTTTTTAAAATACACTCCAGTACCCCACACAAAGGCTCTTTTTGCCAGCCACAAGGGACAAAAGTGACACTCTTCCATTGTCTACAGAAAGGACAATTGAAGTTGATGTATGTTGATAAACACTGACCAGGAATAAAAAGCTTGCAGAAAGCCATGCACTTGCTGGAAGGCAAATGTGAGGATCTGTCGGCCAAAATAAATATTAACACGTGCCCCTGGATGCACATAGATGCCAAGATCAGGTGCTGAACAATGGGTGAGAGTCCCAGATATTCCTATGTCCATTTGAGAAAACAATTCCTTAGGTATAAATTCAATGCCAGGATTTGATATGTTCTGCGTAGCAAAGGCCATCTAAGCAACAACACACAAACCAAATAAATTCAAAGTGCAGTTGTTTCAGCCAACATGACACAGCGAGCAGTGTTAGACCAAAAATGGAATTTCTTACTCTTTACTGTAAAAAAAAAATACCACCCCAGTGAGGAATAAGAGGAGGATGATACTTGGAGCAACTGCAAACCAGAGCATCACATAGTTCTGCTTCAAATATTTAATTAGAAAAGTGCTGGTTTGGAAAAACAAGCTGGAGACCTGCCTGTTGGGAGACCTTGGGTCAGGCTGCACTGGAGGGGAGGGGAGGGGAGGGAGGGCCAAGAAGGGAAGGAAGCAGAACAGGCCACTGATAAGATCGGGCTCCTGCGCCCAAGAATCTGAAGCGACTCCAGCTTTCAGCCTAATAAAGAACATCTTTAAAAGCAGCACTAAACATAGATGGAGAGAGAACAAGCACAGAGGTTCAGCCCAGAGGTCACGCTACAGAACTGGCCTGAAACTCAGCTCCTGGAAAGAATGTAAATTAATGTTCTTATTCCTCTGCCTACTAAGGCGGAAGGTGTCTTCTGAGGCTTCACTGGCCATGTGACAAGACACGACCAAGATCCATTTTTCAGCAGCAATCTGAGCTAGCAGTAAATAGACCCACTTCATCTTCTGAAAACCATTTACGATACTGAACAGTATAGGTACATATAATTTCAAAAATCAGAAGTGTCACCATAATCCAGTGAGCTTCCCTGGCTGGAAGGACTCATCCTTCTGGAGGACCCAGTAAAAGGATACGACTCTTGACTGAAGGGAGCTGCTACTGCTGCTCTAACACGCTTGGGGCAGAGCCTTGACCTATGTGCCAAACAGCAATGGTCCCAGAAACCCAAGCACTAATGGTTGCTGAAAAACTAAACCAAATGCCTTCACTTTCCTAAGCACAACAGCAACTCTTTTAAGTGACAGGAACAAAGGCATCAAGTCCCGTGACCTTTTTCAATGAAAGGTTTTCTAATGCCCAACAGTTTAGAAATCATTCCAACTAGGAATGTCTAAAGACTTGTTCCCAACTCAGCCATTTTGGTAAAGCCAGGCTTCTTTTTTCCCTTGTCTGCTGCTTCAAGTTTATTGTTTGAGGTTTACTTTGACATTTTTCAGCAGTCCAAGTAAAAACAGTTATCCCTTTGAGACCTGGTTAGAAGAAACTTCACAATTTCAGTCATGTACTGCAGAACTCTGAGATCTACTCCACATTTTCCATTTCCTTACTGTATAATTAGCCCTCTAGTATGGTATGAATTTTTACCTCATCTCTGCTGTTGTACTTCAATTTGTCCTCATTCCATACACTAGTTTAACTTGATAAATGACATTCTTTGGAAAAAATGAAAGTTGTCCTTGCTTAAAATACAAGCTTCTCAAACTCAACAAATATCCACAATATCAGACAAAATGTTGCAGAAGGGAAGGGTGGCTCCCCCCAGAATCTGTCATGCCCTTAAATCCACTAAGAATAGTGCACTTAAATTCAAATAAAAATATGAATTAGCAAAAATTCCCCAGAAATGATGGCATGAACTCAGGCAGAAATACCAATGCAAGGAAGAAATACCAATAAGCAAGGAACAACTAATGGAGGTAGAAGAACAGAGCTAAGGTGGAACTAGGAATCATAGGTCACCTCTAGCCAATATTCTGGTGTTTAGGCTAAGCCAGCCAAGGTAGCTCATAAGTCTGTCATAAAATTTAGAGTTGGCAAAGTTATCATCACATAAGCAAGAAATTGAAATCATTATTCTTAGATAGAAGTGGTAGTGACCTAACACAGCAGTAAAGAAAATCTTAATATGCAAACATTTTGCATGTAATTATATACTCCAGAAAGTAATTCACACTGTTTACACAGTTGTTATTCATGCCACACTTGCTCCTGTAAGGAAGTACCATAATAACTGTACAAATAAGCAGTATTTCAGTTGCATAATATTCAGAATTACACTCCTTTTTCCTTTTGTATAGCATTAAAATGGAAAGAAGATTGCCTTTACATGTAAGGGATCTAGGAACCCACAGAACCCACAAAACAGCCAGAAGGCAAATGCTTCTAAGAAGTAGGTCACTCCTGCTGCTTCAAAATTATTTACAATCCCCAAACAACATGTTGTAAACACGGGCAGCATTAATGGTGGAGGCATTACAGTCAAACCAAGCGCATCCACTTAGATAGGGAACAAAACGTGGCCTTTCAGAGGTCACTCTCACAGAATCCAGCCTGACTCCAAGCAGCCACCTTTCTGACAGCTCCACTGCACTCATGTAATGGCAGCTGATACCAGAGCTAGGAAAAATGTTCCCTCAAAGAGGTACAACTGTCAGAAGGGTGTCACACAACATCTACGTGTGTTCCATGCTTTGGAGTACAGTACATGAGACATCATCAGTACATCAGGTCTCATAAAAAGGTTGTATTGGATTATTTGTCACTGTTTCCAGACAAGAGTGGGGGAAAAAATTAAATAGAACTCAATTCCTTCCAAACTTCTGATTTCCAGTAGCCCAGATGTTTTGCCAGCTCCCCAAGAGCTCCAGCTGATAGAATCATAGAATCATAGAATTGTCAGGGTTGGAAGGGACCTTAAAGATCATCTAGTTCCAACCCCCTTGCCATGGGCAGGGACACCTCCCACTACATCAGGTCACTCAGAGCCCCATCCAGCCTGGCCTTCAAAATTTCCAGGGATGGGGCTTCCACCCCCTCTCTGGGCAACCTGTGCCAGTGTCTCCCCACCCTCATGGGGAAGAACTTCTTCCTAATGTCTCATCTGAATCTACCCACCTCTAGTTTTGACCCATTCCCCCTAGTCCTACCACTACCCAACATCCTAAAAAGTCCCTTCCCAGCTTTCTTGAAGGCCACAATGAGGTCCCCTTGGAGCCTTCTCCATACTGAAGAACCCCAACTCTCTCAGTCTATCCTCATAGAAGAGGTTTTCCAGCCCTCTGATCATCCTCGTGGCCCTTCTTTGGACATGTTCCAGCACATCCAGATCTCTCTTGTAATAGGGGCTCCAGAACTGGACACAGTACTCCAGGTGGGGTCTCACGAGGGTGGAGTAGAGAGGGAGAATCACCTCCCTTGATCTGCACTAGCTCTTCTGGGATATCAACAACAGCATTTGAAGGACTGAGCCATCACCACAACAGATTGCTCTCCATTTTCTCACAGTGCTGTGGAAAATCCCTGTCTGCAGACAACCACACACTGAAGAGCTAAAACAAGAAAAATTGTAAGAGCCAGTCCTTCACATACTCAATATTTAGACAATTACACCTGAAATAACACTGTAAAGCAACATTCAAGCTTTGCCTGGAGTCCAGCCCCTCCATAGTCTTCACACCAGAGTACATCTGGAGCAGATACACTCTAAACCAACAAACTGAGGTCAGCTCACAAAAGAAATGGGACTCCCCAATATTTCATCAGCTGGAAAACTGAAGCTGCTTCTGCAGCTGTAACAGCCTTTGGATCTCAGTCATATATATGCTTTCACTTCCCAGCTACAAACTAGTGTCATCTTTCCTGGATACAGCACCATCAAGGAGGAAAAAACATGTCATCAGCACCATTTATCCCCAACAGGATGTGTGTGTGCTGGGTTACCTGGAATGACCTCTCCTACCACACTCAGCTAGGCACCAGATGGGACTGAAACACAACATTCCCCCCATCCTAATACTACTTAAGCATTTCCCACTGGGGCATAATGGATGAATTAGTACCTGGTACAGAACAAAGGAAACATGGTTCAGACCAATTCCTTCCTGAAATTATTTTAAAAGTGAAAAAAAAAAAAAAGTCATGCAGAAAACAACATAGGATAGAGTCAGTCCACAAAAACAGCTATAAACAAGATCCCTCATTATTTCCAACACTGATAATAACTGTCAAGTTAAAACTGTATGAGTAGCACAAACATTTTTCATCTTACATACCCCTTTTCTTACAGGCATCTGAACAATTAGTAGCTTTTCTAAACTTGACTTGGTCCAAGTACTTGGCTATAATCAACTGCATAACAGTGAGTCAGGGTCTCTACAAAAATTCCATTCTTCTCTGTTCAGTATAAAAATCACCACAAACTTCCAAAGGCCAGAAACTTGCACTCAGCGCCAAGAATTCCACATTTGTTGGCTACAGCTCTTACTATTTGCCACAGAAAAGAAATTTAAAACTACCTTGTGGTATGGAAGGTCAGCAAGGCAAGCTACAGGTACCTCAGAAATAAAACATGAGACCCAAACCACCACAGAATGATTGATTTATTAATTATCACTGTGTATGACCTTATCAAAAGGAAAAATACTTTCAAGGGAGAGAAAGATCAACTATAACACCAGACTTGGAGAATCCAGGCCCTTTTACTACTGGGGTAGAAAATTCATTGGCAGGATGCATCTTATCAGAAAGGACATGTTCTGACACCAAGCATAAAGTCATGATTGACTAACATAAGTCTACTAAATGAATCCCAAAGAGACAGGTCAGGAGGAAGATGATGATGACTTCCAGCCATGAGGCTGGATCTTCATCACCTTTAAGCTTGAGAGAAGTCTAAATCCATCAGGTGCTCAGGTCCACAGAGGAAAAAAGGTGTTTCTTTTCTACATCTGAAAGAAAAGAGTTGACCTGAACTACTTTCAATCCTAAAGATGATCTAAGGACGTTCTGGAAGTGGCTCCTCTAGATTAAAGTGACTGAGCTCTTCACCAGGTCATTCAGGGATCCCAAAGAGGCCATTGCTACGTAAAGCCAAGAGGAGTAAGAGTTTCTTGGGAGACCAACAGTTTTCTGACAGAGAGACTGTCTCATAGCAACTCTTCTGTTGCAGAAAATGGAAAAAATAAGTTAAAAATAAGCAACACACAAAATAAAACATACCCACAGTATCTCAGAGAACATACATTTGGAGGCAGCAAGGAATACAGTATAGCTTGGATTTTAAACCAGATTTTTCAGATCAGTATTACTGCTATTAGCAGGCAATGCTGAAGTGAACAGCTTTTCAAGATGACAGAAATGCTTTTGTTTCTTCAAATTAATATAAAGTATTATATTCAAGATAATATAAATGCTTAATCTTTCTTTCATAGCAAAAGTACAAAGAACTCTGAAAATTACACAAGTATTCTGCATTAATTTTACAAGTTACGAATAATACATAAAAGAAACTGGTGTGTGTCTCTCATATCACTTGCACTCTCCATCTATTGATACATTTTCTGAAAACAAATCTACCTGAACAACCCACAGCAGTGGAAAAGGCACATTCAATCCACAAGAACCTCCTCAGACACTGTATCTTCCATGTATTTCACTAACACTCAACCTGGCAACTTGGCCCAAAGACTTGAGTAAGAAAATCCACACGAGTTCACAGAATGGTTTGGGTTGAAGGGACCTCAAAGATCATCTAGTTCCAACCCCCCTGCCATGGGCAGGGACACCTCTCACTAGACCAGGTTGTTCTGGATAGGGAAGCAACAAATTTAAGGCACTTCTGTCTCCTGATCTGTACTAGAAACAAAGGAACCATTTGGGCTCTTAGTTCATACCTCTTCAGCCTTGGTCACAAGAGCAAGTGGGTAGCAGCAAGGCAGGCTCTTGGATTCCCTTGCCCAGGGGAATTACTCTTCAAATTTTAAATAAGGTGGTGAAGTGGTGGTGGAAGCTTGTACCTAGCAGGGAAGGTTCAATGTGTGTGTGAGCAGCAATTATCTCACTTCATCCAACAGGCTCAAGTGACTTCAAAGATTAACAACTAGTTGCTTTCTAATATAACTTACCTCTAAAGTCTAACATGCTATTGTTCCTATATTTCCCCCAAGAAAACAACAGGTCCTACTTCTCCACTATGCAGGGTTGTAAAAATAAACACAAACTCTTCTGCTTTGTGAGCATCACAAGTCTCTGGTACTCATGCAGTACTAATCGTTTGAGGCAAGGCACAAGGAAGCAGGGGAAGAAGAGTAAAGGAGCCTGGGGCACTCAAGTTAGTCCTGAAAATCATTTGAAAGCTCAGTCAAGCACCTTGCCCTACTGCAAACATACTAGCAAACCATGGATGAGTAGTGACACCATATTTACTCAAAACCAACACCTTAAACTTCACCTTTGACCCACCCCATATTGCTGCAGCACATGAACTATGTCACTGTGCAAAGCTTTGGGATCCTTCCCAAAGCAGAAGGAAACAATAGAATAAGGATCTGGTAGATGATCCTCAGATCCATCACATGTGCTTGGTAGCTTCATTTTTGGTCTGAAGCACTGTTATCCCTCATCCCCTTTCCAAACAAGACCTGACCACATGGGTAAGGAGTTTGATTGCAGTTAACTTGGATGGGCAGAAGTGTCTTATGCTACATTCCAGCTTACTTTAACAAAATTCAAGGCAGCTTCTATCACAATTTTCACATTATTTAGCTAAAGGTTCTCCTGGTTCCATTCTAAGGTCATCTGTATATTCCACAGGGTGCCTGCTCTATAAGCACAGCTGTATGTTCATTTTATAGATCACTTCCAAGTCTCTAGAATGGTTTTTTTCAGCCTTAGCTAAAATACCAATTTATTCAATTATCATTTGTCTCGTAGGAGTAAAATTTCTTTTCAACATTAACTGAACCAGAAACCAGTTTCTTAAAATGCATCCATCAATTTTTAAAGCTAGTTTTTCTAAGAGCAAGAGTGCTGAAAGCTGTATTTTTTTTGTGTGTGTGGTGAAAGCATGTTAAAATAGACATAAAACGCCTGGCACATTAGAAAGCCAGGTGCCCAATTTTTCCCTTAATGGCTGGAGGCAAGGAGGAAAAATAGCTTTGACCCACTTCTGCAGAAACCCATATGACCACTCCATGTTAAGCTCACATGAAAACAGAATTCATTCCTGTCCTGTTAATTCTGTCTCTGCAGAAAACAGCTGAACCTAAGGGATTGTTAATGCTCTTCACTTGCCATATAGACTCACAGAAGTAATCTCTGGTAAACAAAAAATATTTTAAAGTAATTATTTTCAGACAAAAAGTACCATAGCACAGGTTCCACTGGAAGAGCTTGGAAGAAAGGAAAAAAACACAATAATCACAGATCTCTTTCAAGCAAGCATCAGATCAAATCCTCACTCACAGCAGTGCCTGTATCATTCCCATCAGGGTTACTCTGCTGCAAAAGCAACACTCAGGGTGAATAATCAGCAGCATACATATGGAATACTGAGAAATGCTTTAGAGACTAGGGAAGCTCATCAGGATAACAGAATTAGGAGAATAAAGGCGAGTTATTTACATATATTGAGTTATCCCCTCACATCCAGCTTTGTCTTTATGCTTCAAGCAACCCATCCTCCAGCACAATAGCAAACCCAAGAAGCTCCCTGCATGCAAGCAACGTATCAGCTCACCACAGCTCCACATTCAGGAAGAACATTAGTTTTACAGCACAAGTGAATCTGACACATCAAGTGTATAGTCCATTTTTCTCTTTCAAGTTGCAAATGCTGAGAACAGTCCCCTCAAATACCTCGCATTTGTAGCAAACCCATTCTTCTCCTCTCCATCTTAGAACACTTATGAGCCTTACCCTTTCTTTCAACCACCAGAGCTGGTTTCCTCACACTGCTCTCAGCTGATTTGAAGCCTCAGCAGTTACAGACAACTGATCAAAAACTTCACACCTTGATCTAAAACCATGGCCAAACCATCTTCCCTGGGTCCACCTCCTCTTCTATGTGCTTTTATATATATTGCACTTTGTCCTTTCAAACACCACTGTCCTGGAAATACATTCCATAAATCAGCCTTGTAAGGAGAACCTAGAGCAAGGGAAAGGACAGGAGAGCAAAGTGCAACCAAAAGAAGTCACTGTAATAACCCGTAAGGAAGAGTTACTGTGAACTGCACTTCCCCATGCACTCAAGTTGACTCTTCCCATCAGATATGATGGCATTAAACAAAAAGCTGACAGACATGAGCATGGCTAACAGCAGGAGAGCAGCACAGAATCACAAGAGTCCCCAGCAGATCACTTTTGACCTTTCTGTTAGCAAGGAAACACTGAA
>VYZX01019445.1:4364-25248 GCA_013401335.1 Brachypteracias leptosomus
GAATATATATACATATGTGTATATGTAATAATATGTAATACGTAATATATATAAGTGTGTGTGTACGTATAGTACTAAAATATAAACAACTATTTGCATTATTTTTAGAGGTTCCATAGTTAAGTTGTAAAGAAACTCAGCTTAAAAGCTGAGGAGGAGTAGTCTAAACCAGGTCTTGTCTCTGAAAAAAAAATGCGTAATTTTATCCAAATGTCCCAATGTGAAAATAATTACTGTGGGGGGCCTTAATTAGAATAAACAGGACACCATTTAGCTGTTTAAATACTGTGGTCCAGGCTGCAAAGCATCCTTTCCAGTATAGCAAAAGCCTCAGAGGATGAGTTTGGGAACATAAGACTCCAAGTTGATACCAGCTTGTGTTTCCTGTGATGGACAGCTGAGTACAGCAGGATTTAGCAAGAGTAAGAAGGATGAGAAAAGTGAGTATTTAAAGACATTAATAAATACACTCAAAGCAATAACCTCTGTCTCAGGAGCAGGATGAAGGCAATGGGCTAACATGAGCCTCACATTTTCAAAAGGTCACTCATCCAATTGCTCACACAAAAAATGTCAGGGTACTTATGTTTCTAATTTTAACACACAGCTGCTACAATGACTTTCCAAAGTGGATACTTACGTGTTCAACTGACTGGATTTCACCTTCTGTTACATCAATCAAGATAACTGAGGTAAAGCAAAATAAATCTATTGTAACAGAGAGGAGAATCAGATACACAAACTATTTTTTGGAGAATAAATAAGCTTACAATGTCTGAGCTTATAATATGGATGCTAAAACAGGTCTGAGTTTTTGCATGCATGTTTCAGTGCATGACACTTAACAGTATTCTAGGCATCTTTTTCATTTTGAATTCCACTCTATGAGGAAAAAAAATCCACATAAATGGAGATGTAGGCAGAGTAAAAGTGTGTGGATGAAGCCCAAATTACAATAAACAGAGGATTTAATTTTTCAGTTATCTGAACTTGATATTTTCATAAGCTTCTCTGACGGTCCATAAATAAAACAAGAACAGAATCAATGTCAGATGTTTTTATAGCCAGTCTCAGAGGCTCAATACAGAAGAACGACATTTGGCCTCATCAGAATAAAAAACTGGCTGTGTCTGTGTTGGACCCTCATTCAAGAATCTCTAGTTTGGGTCAGGAGGGGTCAGGATGTGCCCCTGGTGAAAGGGCAGAGTAGAAAACCATTGAAGAAGAGGTGGCTCCAGCTTTTTGCATCCACCTTCAGCCAGCCAGCACCCCAGGAGAAGTCTCTTCACACCCCAATGCAGCACTATACTGACTATAGGGGCAACATTTGTTTTCTTCATGGTATTGCTGCTGTTTTGCAGGGTATAGCACCAACTAAAGAAACCTTCTGACAATGCAAAGGGAAGTCAATAAAGCATCTGGGGAGTTGAAAAGGAAATTTTATAAGGAAGGGCATGAAGTTTTTCCTCCAAGAGGTGCTATATGCATCCACTAGCTCCATATATCTCTTCAGATGGGATGGCTGTGGGAGAGGGTGGAGAAGTGCTCTTCAGCATTATGGTAAAGAAAATACCGCTTGTGGAGGGACAAAAGGAACCCGACAGATAAAAGAGAATTCATCCAGTGGAACTGGAAATGAGTGTAATGCATCACCACTTATTTTCTCATGCAGGCACTGAAGATAGACTGACTGTCTTGATACCTACACACTAGTTGTAGGCTAGATTGCATCTCAGCACAGCTATCACTGCTAATCAAGCAGCCACTGTAGGCATGAAATTACCTGAAAGATGCATCAACAAAGTGACTCCAATGCAGAGAGCTGCCTAAGACACTGATTATACTGTAATATAAACATGTAAACATTACACAGGAGAAGCCTTATTGATCCTCGCTACCAAACATGACATCATTATTAATAAAAATGTAATCAGAGAGTTATAAATATGCAAAATAACAGCAGATTAACCTAAATAACACCAACAAATTGCACAGCTTAGAATAAAATTGAAATCCACTAACCAAACACTGTGTGGTTTGTTCATACCAGGAGCAGTCAGGAATCATGCATAATGCAACAGTGCAAGTGCTAACAACAGCCTCATGAAGATAAGCTAGGGCTGGACAAGCTCCAGGAAATCTGCCCAGAGAGTAAATGCTGAGTTTTTCTGCTCTTTTTAAGTGAAAAAGCTCTGAGTTGTTTGGCTCGCTGTCCCGGGTGAGTCTTCTTATAAGGCAAAGGATCATTTTAAAAGTTAAGGAAGAAATAAACAGCTTATAAACAATACAAAGATAGATAGATAGAGAGACAAATAGATTAAAAAAACACAAAACAAACAAAGAAAATAACAAAAAAACCCACAAAAAACAAACACACCCCCTGCCAAAAAAAACCCAACCCAAACCAAACACCATCACCACCACCAAACCAAACCAAAAACCTGAAACAAAAAATAACAAACCAACCTCCACTAGATGAGTCCAGATAGCTTGGAAAAAAAGAAAAAAAAGAACCCCAAAACATGAAAAATGAGGAAGAAAAGAGACAGTATGTTGCCAAATGCTATTCATTAAATAAAAAGCATTACACTGCAGAAAAGTGTCCAAAGAATGTCAGACAACATAGCAAAGAAAGATTAAACTATAAATTGTCCAAATCTGGCATCATATTTTGTATCTCTCTGAATACTGAGTATTTACAACCTATATAAATAACATTATTAGTGTGAAAGCATTTCTTGTAATAATTGGGAAGAGGTATCATTGAGAGTGGAAAGCATGCTGCAGTTCAAGCAGAAATAACAGGCTTAATGCAGAAATTACTTGTGGAGGTTTTTTTGTCCTGTGTCAATGCAAGAGGTCAGACAAGCTTCTTTGAAAGGTCTCTTCTGGCCTCAGCCTACAAAACTCAGATATTCCAGCTGACAGAGGCTTTTCCTAACTCTTCTTGAAATGGGATGAGCAAAGAGGTATCCCTGAATTCATTAAAAAAAAAGACATTTTAAAAAATAGCATTAATCCTGAGTAAGCCAAGGGCACTGTGGACAATCTTTTCAGTGGTGCCCAGTGATAGACCAAGGGTCAATGGGCACAAACTGAAACACAGGATTTCTTTGCTGTGAGGGTGATGGAGCACTGGACCAGGCTGCCCAGGGAGGTTGTGGAGTCTCCTTCTCTGGAGACATTCAAAACCCACCTGGACATGTTCCCGTGTGACCTGCTCTAGGTGATCCTGCTCTGGTGGGGGGATTGGACTAGATGATCTTTCGAGGTCCCTTCCAATCCCAACATTCTGTGATTCTGTGAAAAGGAATACAAACAATTTTTTACAGTCTTTGAACCTCAAGAGAGATAATCCTTACAGCAGCAGGATCTGCTGCAATGGTGCTGGTATTGAGAAGGAAAGGGTCTACATGTCTTCTGTTAATGGTTTCCGAAATGTGGTAAAAAGGGACCCAAGAAAATGAAGAAGCAGCTTCTTCCTCCACTGCTGGTACTGCAGCACATAAGCGGAGAGAGAGAGGTCTGTCTGGTGGTTTTCCCACTGCCACAAAAGAGTCCTTTAAAGACTGACAATTAAAGCCCAATCAAGTCTGCATTGGCATTGCTACTAACTGATGTCCAGAGGGACACTGTCAACTGTGAACTTGCCTTTGTCCCTTTGCTCTGCTCCTCTAGCTCTGAGGAATGCAGCTGGCAACTTTCCCCAAGATGCTTGTAGGAAATCCGGATGCAAGCAGACCCTCCCTGGTCCCTCAGAGACAGGCAGGCTTGTGTTTTCCAGTCTGTCTGTCTACTAAGGAGCTGGGAAATCTGGCACAGGGGAAAGTCCAAGTATGCTCATAAAGCATACCATACTTTACCCTTAGTATTCTGTCTTTCTCAGTTTGACGAAGGGGAAAACTAGCAACCTCCTTGCCCTTTCCCAAATTATCTCCCCCTCTTGCCCCATGCCTTCTTGGACTTCCCCACTCTCACTTCTAACTCTCAAGCTCTGTTTTTTGTGTAAGCCTGCACTGAAATTCCTTAACGTCTCGTACAAGAATCCATCTCCAAGACACTGCAGTACATGATTCTTATGCACTGGTACAGAGCATTAAGGACAAAGGCACATTGTACAGTAATGTGATTGGGTTTATTCCCCTGTTTATATCCTAACAAAAGGTGGAAATTAGCTATTAGCTCATTTCTCTTCTGCCTTTTGCCAGCCTGCTTTGCAATATTTCTAGAGGACTCTTGAACACCTTACAAACACCTGAGCTCTTGACAATCCAACAGTCTTAGTGCTACAGCAACTTTTGGCACACAGTTTACTGCATGCTTAGAAATTTGGGTGCATACAGTCCTAGGATCCTCTTCCCCACAGTCTACACCACCCATATCAGATGTATCACCCATATGCAAGCCCTGCTGCTGCTTGAGGATGAGACTGCTCCAACAAATGCACCGTGGAGCAGCAGGAGCAGTGCTGCTCTGCAGAGAACCACGAGCTAGGAGCCAAGGGCGATCACAGAGGTCCAGCAGCCAAAGTGGCGGTGCCATCAAGGCCATGACAAAGTGCTCTGGTTCTCTGTGCATCAGTCCTGCCAGCCCCTTCCCTGCCTGCAAAATAAAGTTGTATTTCACCAGTGGATATCACCTGGCCACTCACAGCAACTCTAATCAGTTCAGATTTTCCATCTATTCCTCTTTGCTCTTCACCTACACTCCAAACCACAAAGGCGGCCACAAGGATTTACTTATCTACATGTCTAGACTGAAATTAAGCACAAGTATGTGCTTTATTCACCTCATTGCTTCTGACTACCAGCAAGGCTTTACTTACAGGTAGTTGAACCGTATCTGCAAACACTATGATGCCATTGGCAAGCCAGGAGGAGGCAAACTTCCTCTCTCATGCCCTCATGCTCCAGAAAGTCTGCAGCACAAAAGTGAAGGCATCCATAGCTAAACATATGCACCTTCCAAGCCACAGACTCCTGAAAAGAGATCTGTGTCCCTTTATGAAGCAATCTCAGTGGCTAGTAGGTTGTTATGTGTTAAAGAGAGAAATTAGCCACCCACCTGATCACAGAAACACATTGCACCACAAACGTCCAGTGAGTACATCACAATTCCTGCAATCACACACCAGCATTCCCTTTTGAGCAGTAGTCTTGTGTTATTCCCATTTTTCCTATCACACATCCTCTTTTGTAACACCTGAAAGCACTTCTTTACTGCTGGGATTGAATAGAAGACACCAGTATTACAATGCATGGTTATTTTCAGGCACCTGCACAATCTGATGTTTTGACATTAAAAGGCTCTGGCAATCAGTTTGTCATTTCACAAAGACTGAATCAGCACCGTCAAAGATTTTTTGTTTTAAGACCTTACTATCAGACACGCATTCACTTTGCCAAGCAGTGTCTTTGACTCTCAGCACTGCTGCTGTCACTGCTGTTCTTACACAATGAGTACAATCAATAGCTGGATGGACAAAAAAATATGTAGTAACTATGCATAATCAGGGATTTTTTTACAATTTTATTTACCTGATGGCAGGCAGTGGTTTTGAGTAAACAGGCATTTTAATCTGCTTCTAATTGGCCTGTTATACTTCTGAATCAGGAATAAAAGCAATTAATAAATGTTTCAAAAATTGGATTGAATATAGGATAAATTAGAATAGAGCCATTATATTCCTTCGAGTAAGTATTTAGAAATTAAATTATAAATATATTTGAAATGTGAATAATTTACCCAAAAGGCTATAACAGCTTACATTGCACCATTACATCTACCATGTTTCATATTTAGCCATGGAATAAAAAGGGGGGGGCGAACTGTACATGGACAATCATAGCTTTTGCAGAAGGGCATTGACTCTCCTTGAAATTTCCAGAATCTACTCAAATCCTGAACAAAGGAAAACACCAAGAAAATCTGTAGCTGGCCAGCACAACTTCCTTTTATAAAAGTGCTCCTTGCATAACTCATGAAGACAAGTTAAAAATGCTGGATTAGATCATGATCAATAGAAGAGGACAAATTTAGGCAGTGACGCAATGCTCCATATATCTTAGGTGCATCTATCTCACTACGAGTCTCAATGAGCACAGCCAGAAAGTCTCCCTATCCTCACTGAGCCCTGCTGAGCCACAGAAGGGTCACTTTCCATGGTTTACAGAGAAGAAATAAATATGAGATCCTTTAATCATTTCAGCAGCTAAACCTCAGCACACACCCCCCCACACCACCAGTGACCACTCGATTCCCACCTTATCATCAAAGTCCTTGTGCCACCATTATTCCTGCTCCTGGAAGAGGCAGCCTGGGCAGGCAGAGTGTTTGCTGTCAGCACAGACAGTCTGAGCACTGGCCTCTGGAGCAGGTCAGCTATGGCATGGGGCCAAAAGCAGGGGATCATCCTTTCACTGCAGGCTGCCATGCACAGAGGAGGTAAAATTATTCCCTGCTGGCACTGCGAATCAGGATCTCAGCAGCCCAAGTCAGGGAGGGAGTTAATGCTGTGATGCTCTCATTCTGATGCAATGCAAAGGACAGCAGATAAGAAACCACCAAGTGCACAAGAAGAAAAAGGGGGTTTTGCCTCAAGTGTTATCAAGTTCAGCAGTTTTATTGCAAGTCTCTTGATATTTGATGTTACAGACTGCTAGGTATACATCATCTTAGGTATTGCACTCCTGTAGTTGTGGAGGTAACCACGTAAACACAGATCTCAAAGGTTGTTTTTAAAAGATACACACCTTCATCCACCTGACCGTTCAAATGAACCCTTGATTGGTTTAGAAAGTGACTAGTTAGATGGATCACTACTCTCTTGTATCCCTTCTATTGATAGGTTGTGCCATTAGGGCTTTGGTGGCAGCTAACAAACTCCCCTCCATCGACAACCAACATAGGTGGCTATTCCCTTACTGATTGTTGTCTAACAAAATGGGGACCCACTGCTTTGGTACCAATCAAACAGTAAATGCCCATTACTTTAGGTCTCAGCATTGTTGTTCAGGTCAACAATTAGGGTACAGCTCAAAAGATGAGATGTAATGAAGGAGAGATGTTGCCAAGCATCCCTTCAGGCTTTCAAAGTCAGAACAGGAATCTTGAAAATAGTTATTTATTTTCCAGCTATCCCTAGAACTAGCTAGAATTCAAAACTATCTAATTTATTATGGATACAGGCGCCATAGGCATCTGCAGCAAGACACACCTCAAATACATCAAAAGCAACCCAACACTCAGCCTATGCTACTCACATATGTAGTGGGATTTGCTGAGCTTAGTTTCAGATCCAGTAACTACGTTGCAATGATTTCTACACCCTGACTGCTCCACAGCTCAGGTCCTGAAGGTGAAGAATGGAACTGATGTGCGCCCTCTGGCTGAAGGGATTTGACCACACATCTCTATAGTGCCCTAGCTGCTAGAACACAGACCATTCAATGTATACAAAAATGTAAGAGAGAGACTTATCCCTTGCATGAAATCACTGGATACTTAACAGAAAATAAGGGGGAAAGTGAGAGAAGCTGTGACTTTCCTGGTCTTGCTGCACTGAGTGTTTAATATAGAAGTCTCCAGACTGGAAAATGGAAAAAAGCTCCTTCCTTTTGCTGAGTACCCCATCAATAGAGCTGGTACTGTCTAGATCAACAAAGCTATTGCTCCACACCATGCTGAAGTGCATTAGTAGGACAGATTGAGAATTTTCCCTCTACAGCATCACACTGCTACTAGCAGAATGATTGTGCTGAGTTCAAATCCCCTCAGGCAGTGGGAGAAGGTAAATGTTGGTATTTGGCACTTGTGCTGTTAGCCATGTTTTATGGACAGCCTGGTTTTGAGAGCATCTTTGAAATCAAAGCTCAGAGTTCACAGGACACTAATCAGGTAAACAGGCCTGAGAACAGTGGCCAGTCACTCACTCAGTGATGGCAAGACCAAAGCATTTATTCATAGGTTGCAGAGCAAATGTTTTACTGGTAGGAATTTTTGTTTCTGTGTTTTTTAATTACCTCCAAGGCTGGAAAAGCCTCAATCATTTATGAGACTCCATATTTTGGATCTAGGAGACTAGCATGGCATTTTAGAAGATAAAGACCATTTACGAGTCACCCCTAAGTGACTGTGGATGCCAATAAAAAGCACTAAAACACCAGAGTCCTTCTGTGGATCCTTCCCTAAAGCAATAAACAGGCTTTAAATTCCTTCCTACCCCTGAGCCTCCCAGGGGTACAAGGCAATTATTTACAAAGTCAATTGGTTCGTAACAGGGAGGGATTTTTTTATATTCTTTTTCATTCCCAGCTCCACTCTTCTGCATTTTTTCAGGACTTGTGCCTTTCTTCACTCTGCTGCTTAAATAGACGCCAGGAATATTCAAGTTCATCATTCCCCACAGAGAACTCCAGCAATTAATGTGCTGTCCTGGTGTGCGGGTGAGTACATTGGGAATGGACAGTTATTTGTATTTATGGAGAGCAACTCCTGTGAAGCCTAAAAAAAATTATGAACAGGAAAAAAAAAAAAAACAACAACCCAAAGAAAAAGAAAATCTACTTTAGTAAGGAAGATAGATTTTTAAATGTCTGATGAAGCCCTAAGTCAGGTCTTCAGGTTGAGTTCAGTGGTTAACTCAGCTAAGTTTAGCTTTCATCGGAGATTTTGCCTTCAGAGGAATTGTTTCAATTATCCCTACCTGTAAATGTGTGGTCCTGTTTACAGTACATAAGTTTTAAAGAGCCATTCCCATGAATCTACATCTGCAATGTTCCGCTTGTATTTTTGGTTTGATCATATTTTAGTATCATGAAAGAAAAAAAAAAAAAAGTAGCAACATGAAGCAGCGGAAGGTGATAGTAATATCCCCAATGTATACGATCTTGGTTTGTCAGAGGTTGAACATTTTCTTGCTGCTTTTTACTTCATTTCACAATTCCCAGCAGATGGAAACTTTCATGTCCAGTCCTACTGTTGGTTCAGCAGCTCTGAAACTCAAGATGCAAGGTTCGGGTTTCTTTAGAAGGCTGCATGCTGTGCTCCTAATGAAACACCTCACTCTTGCTCACCCTGACAGGAGTATTTAAATGCATCCATCACTGACAAAGCTCAAATCAAATCAGATATTAATCAAAGACTTTTTTTTTTTTTTTTCTTTTAATTTGAAAGAGCTACAACAATAGCTACAACAATTCAGCAAGAGAAATATCAGTCCTAGTGAAGAAAATGCACATCAAAACTACTGGAGATGTTTTTGCCAAAGGCAGTGCCCACTTCATTCTCTTCTACCCTATTATTTTTCCTCCTTTCCTCTATTGCATAAATTAATTTGAGGTTCATAAGTGTTGGTCCAGCGGCCATGCAATTTCCTGCCTTTTATGGCAGAACTCCTGAGAAAGCACCAGTGGCACACCTAAAACTGATCTAAAACCACAGCAAAAGCCACTCTTACAGAAAGAGATCCAGCTTTGTAAAGAGCCAGCACCCCAAAAGCACTATGTGGTCACTGGGGTAATTATGGACTTTAGTCCATAGAAGGGGAAGTTACAAGATAATACTGTATCTCATCCCTGAAAAGTAAAGGAGTTTTTTCTCATATATACTATGCAGGCAACCCTCTGTTTGTATTTATCAGCATAGTTCCTTTGAAATCTAAAAGCTCCCTCATTTATTTGCTGAATGTCTGGTCATATTTGAAATTCAGGTGTAAAACAGTACTGATATGCACTGGAGCAGTTTCAAAACTGTAAATATGATCTGTGAAAAAATATGGATATGTTTTAAAACTTTTATAACAGCAGATCTACACTCCCTTGCACTTCCTTTCTCTGCCTATAAACACACATCATTTCACTATACATACTGAGATGGATGTGTATTGCATCTGGGACAAAGCTTTCTCTTTAGTTGAGTGACAGAAATCCTAAGCTTTGTTTAAAATTGCAGTTTTCTAGCAAATCTTAGACAACAATTTCAGAAAGGTTTTGATGTCCAGATTACAATAGCAAGCTGTATAAAGAGACACCTTTTCTTTTTTGAAGCCGTATTTTAAAGTGAAGGCAACACGTTTTAGTGGCTCTCATATATTCAAGTTAGAGATTCAACTTTCAACTACAAGAATATTTCTTATGCAAAAACAATGCAGAGAAGGAAATGCAGGCATGGAAGTATACAGTCTGGATTCATAGGCAGGATGTTAAAAAAAAGCAAAACACATGTCTGCATAAAACTGGACATAAACTTTTTAGAGTGAAATATGTCTTGTCAGGCTGTCCATGTCAGAAAAGTCACCCCTTTTCTCCCCAAGGATCACTTGCCCTTCAGCTCCTAGTCAGATAATGACAGTTACACTCCAGATATTCCTCTCAAGGGAAAGCACATTTTGAGTTGTGTTTTAGCAGACCCAGTACCTCATACTCAATCAACTTTTTGCATTTAAAATAAACAAAGATGCAAGAATCTACAGTTCACAGCCTCAATATTTCTAGGAGAAAAGCTGCAGCTTTTCATGACAGACCTCTTGTGCATTTCACTGCTCTCCTGGGAACAGTGCACCATGAGAAGCTACAGCAGCTAATTCCACCTTCAGCTTTGAAGGGACACCTGGACAGAAATAGAAATCATTCAGACAGGTAGACAGGAGTGATATCTGCAAGTACTGCATTTGAAAGCCATTACATCAAATCAGTCAGACACAGAAGATAAGAAAGTCTTGTATGGGATCACAGGACCCACATGAATCATTCCTTCTGTCCCTTCATCTGTTCTGTGCCCAGCCAGCTCATGGCTTCCTGCATCACATGCCAGGAGTCTGGAGTGGTGCAGAATGAAACGGGGAGATATCCAATAGGTAAAGCAAAGGCTACAAGGAAGATCACAGCATGAGCAGCTTCCAGCTATTGATGAGCTTGGAAAGACATGAAAACTACCATTTTTTTCAAGCAAGGCTCACCTCACATTAGTAATTATTGTTGTAAAGATAGACTAATGAGCTAGAGCATTCCCAAGTAAACACTTTCATAGCATCACTGGCTACTGCCTCTCGCTGATCTATCTCTGTGCAAGGCACAGTTTGTCACTTTAGCATCAGCTGTACCACTCTAATACACTGGAGGGTCTGTACTCCTCTTCCCAGGACAAACTGAGCCTCAGAGGCTTGGCACATGAGTCCCTGGGGTCTCAAAGAGAAGTTGTTGTACAAGTGACAGTCATTCAGTCTTGTGCACGATGCAAGAGCCTCTGTCAGTACCCTTAACCAGTCCTTTCCTTGCATTAGTCCTATTCCAGCTTCCAAAGCACTTTTCAGCTCCAGCAATCTGTTTAAAGGCAGACATGCATCACTGAAAATCACTGTAAACAAACCTTCACGTTGATGTAGGATGACATCCTCAAGGTGTAAAGGATATGAACCAACACCCAGGCATAATTTCTGTATTTTCTCAGAGCAAAACAACCTCCCTCCCTTCTCCAGCTCCTTGCCTTTTGTTCATCCTTTCCTGCATCAAATGCACAAATTTATCATTGACTCTTCTTCAGGGAATTAACGCTGCCAGCAAAGCACTGCTGTGACAGGCATGCTGTGCAGAGACACTCACAGATTTCCCAAAGTGGCAGTGATGAGGACGTTTGTAAAGGAGGTATGTGACCTGTAAGGGGAAACATGCCAGGCTGCAATTAGATACAGCACTGAAGGGCCACTAAAAGCACAGCTCTCACCTTTCTTCTCATTATTTTGCGATTCAAACAAACCGAAGACAAAGACATATGATTAATGCTGAAGCATTTTAGTGACATACATTGCTGACAAATTTGTATGATGTCCTAAGGGTGTCTTTCTTTTAATTAAATAGGGACTCAAGAGCTGTTCGGGCAAGAGGTTAAAAAAAAAAAAAATCAGCATAAACTATGAAGAAAGAGTTCCTTTGGAGCATGATATAAATGCGTTTCCAACCGCAGAACTGACGAACTAACAAAAAGATGCAATTATATTTAGTTTTATTTTTATTTTTTTGCCCTCTCGGGAAAACTCTGAGCCAAATTTTGAGAACTTGCCAATGTGAAACAATACAGGATAGACTTTATCATTTATATGCTATGTGTTGGGCCAGACTCTTCAGGTGTACAGAGGAAATACATTTTATATAGGATCTGATAAACTAAGTGTGCACACTTTGTAAATCCAATCAGACTTTCACCCCTCTTGCACAGATTTTTTCGTTGATTTTATTTATTTACTGAGAAAGAAAGAATATCTGGAAAAAACCCAACTTTCTAGTGAAATGCAGTAGTCATTAGGTCAGATTATCAAATGAGCTTTGCATGAGTGAAAGTCAACTGACTTTACTGCTGCTAAAGCTGCAATACGAATAAGACATCTATAGAAAGATACAATTCAGTAAATTGAGCAATCTCATTGTTCAAACACTGCTTAACGACTCGAAGTTATGAGATTTTAAACATCAATACTGGTTTTAAAAGTCAATATATTACTTTCTCCTCTGAATGTTTATTGCAGTCTATCTAGAGTGGAATTAGAGGACTCCTGCTGAGTAGTAAATGCATTGAGACTGGATATCATGAAAGGGATCAAGCAGTTCAACCCAGCTAGTCCCATGAATGATTTCTGTGATTAACAGTAACCCTCCAAACTCTTTGCTGGTGTGTCCAAATGAAGGCAGCTATGGATACCCACAGTCAGATATTGGGATATAGAACACTGCTTCTCCTGGAAAGAGCTGTTCAAAGAGACTCAACTAAAATACCTCAAATTAGGAAGGTCTATGGGAAAACTATCTGGTCCAGCCTCTGGGTTCTCACACAGCACTAAAAGGGTTCTACATGTTAAATTAATTGCTAGCTCACTTAAAATTAATGCAATATTTCCCTAGCACTACTCAGCTTGCCAGAGGGTGTCATTGAATCAATGTACCTGGCTGAATTTTTAATAATTTCATGATCTCTGAAGGTATTGCAGCAGGTAAGATAAGCCCTCAAAGGCCCCCTTAGCTAGTCAGTATTAGAAGAAAGACTGGAATGGATTCTTCTCTCTGGTACATTGATGCAAATAAAAAGAATAAAACACTGAAGTGCAAAACCAATGCAAAACCTGGGTGAGTCTCAGTGCTCCTTAAGACTGCATTGACAATTACTAAATATATGGCAACATTTTTCTTTATGTTTCCTTTTCATAGCCCGTTCTTGTATTTACTGCATCGTTTCTTTCAGCTTTGTTGTCATAGTCTCAGCAATTTACAAGAACAGTTCACCAAATATGACTACAGACAGTATTTAAAGGGGTTGGGTAGAGGAAGAAGAAACATTACAAGTGAAGTGAAGTAGAGCTCTGTCATTGACAACTAGAGGGGGAGAAGTGAAACTCAATTAATAAATACTGTGATTCCTTTTGTGCCTTTTGTGGGTTTAGGCAATTATCTATTGCTAATGAGAACTGCACAGGGAATTCAAATTCAATTTGTGAAGGATTTCAAGATCTTAAAAGTTAGATTCATCCCAACAAGGAAAAAAGCAGCAAACATTGCAGAATTCTCTCCCAAGGAAAATTCTGACAGGAATTTGTTTTTTCCCTGTTCTATATTCTCATTTAAAATCAGAAGCCATTTCAAAAAGATACATTAAAGTGTTATACTTAAAAGAAAACACTACAGTGTTATGAAGATACTCACTCCCTCCTTTTTATTTTTTCCTCTAACCTTTGGGAAAATAAACATAATTAGATACATTAAATTGAAAGGAAGGTATTTTCCAAGGCAAAACGATCTGCCAATATTTTCTTTAACTTAGTTTATTGCAAGTGGAACACCTGGAATATCCACTGTCATGGAATCAGGCTGAGACATTGCTTGTTCCTATGTGCAGTACTTGAGTACATTCTCCTACAGAACTACTCTGGGTAGTCTGCCAGAGAAAAAGTCAAGTTAGCTAACCTGCTACAGTTCAGATCTGTTGAGGTAGTAGATAATATCGTAGCTGTCATTTATTCCTAGTGGACTAACAGAGTATGTTAATGGACTGAGGCTGTCCATTGACCAATGCACTGTACCACTCCTGCCCAGTGGTACCCACACAGTGATTGATAGCCCCAGGGCACACCTGAATTACTCTGCACTCAGGGATTGATGTGAACCTCGAGCACTCTGCCCTTCCAGAGGACAACTGAGCACACATATAAAAACTCAGGATACTGTATTTCTGAAAGAACTTGTCTTTTTAGCTCCATTGATGCTGTAGCCTTTTAATGACCATTCCAGTGTGTGTGGTTAGTGCTAATGACTTCAGGTACAAGACTCTATATACCTACAGCACACTGCAGGTCAGAGTCTTGGGGTTGTCTTCCCACATAAAGTCTGAGCTTCACATAGAAGAAGCACCAGGTTTCCTGTTAGAGGTGAGAATAGCCTGATACAATTTTGGGAACCGTTCTATAAAGAAGGGAATGCTCAACTCTATGTCTGAGATTTGAGTATTAGCTAACCTTTCACATCAAAAGCTAGGGATAAGAGGGAAGTGTAGGATCTGTATTTTACAGAAACTCTTTTACATTACAGTGGCATATTTTCTAAGCACTGGGAGTCAATCTTTTTAGACTTTACACTCTAGAGCAAAGACAAAGCTAAATTAGTCTGGAAAAGAGAAACAATAAACAAATAATCTTAATGGTAATCATGCCAATCACCAGTAGTTCTTGTTAATTCGACCTTCTCTCCTCATCCTCTTTACAAACAAAAGAAAATGTTAATTCCATTAATGCACTAAATTCACTGTCTTTAACAGCTACACCAAGTTACAATGCACTGCCTTTATCTCTCTTCCCCCAACATTCAACTCTCTCTCTCTGTAGAATTAATCCATGAGATAAATCCCCAGGATAGGTAAGAGCCTGATAGGCTTACCTTACTCTTCTACGGTAGCAGGCACCTCCATCTACTAGGTAAATCCCTGGCAGGTCTCCAAAACACTGCTTAGCTCCCACCTAATCTCCTAAGCCTCTGCACTAACAAATCCACCTAACCACTGACAATCACCCAACAGCTCCTAAGCTTCTCAATGTTCTGGCTCAACCTGAAGGTTCACAAAGAGATCCTCACAATGGCCAGGAGAATATCCTAAAATGTGTCATCTGTCAGTCTGGGAAGCAGAGCTAGGATGGGATGGCAACATGGAGCAGAGCCTTAGTGAACCTAAAAGCAGGCAACTGGGAGTACAGGGAAAATAAGGAGTGATGAAGTTAGCCCTAAATGAGAGATCCTAAATAAGGATTCAGATCACAATGTGGAACTCAGACCTCCCACAAAAGAGCTCACACTCTTTGGGTAAGGCAGTTCCCCCAGCTGCTCAATTGCTTTGCATGAATAATGATAGACAGGTGACATGAGGCTACCATGAACCTGGTAACTGCCCTAATCACTGGGCTATGGAATCAGCCTCTCTCCTTTAATGAATATTTCATAAAAGCATTTCCTTTCCTCATGAGAAAAAAATATTTTAGATGGTTCAAATACCAGACAAAGGAAATCATCTGTGATATAATCAGCTATCCAACAGGCCTAGGGAAAGACAGATTTAGATAGGACTAGATGTTGATAGGATTGGATTTTCATTTGCATAGAGAAACAAGAAAGTCACATCTGAAGTAGAAAATGAGAGAAGAAACAAAGGACTGAAATATTAAAATAGAGCAGAATGTAAGTTTCAGTAAGTAATTTGACAGGGATGAAAACTCTGGTGAACAAACCACCCCCTTTTTTATGTTTTCAAGCTCTACACCATTATCTGAACTTTTCATTGCCACCTTGTTCAGCTGAAAAGTGCCTTGTTACACTTGTGAGAGAACGTAAGGATTTAAAGAAAATGTCTAACTCTTCAGCTCAGCAGGCTGAAAGTTCAGGGGGTGGAAAACAATTTACCATGCAAATAAACTGCAAAATGCCTTTGAAAATTACATTTTTAATTAGAGTTGACATTTCTGAGCCTCCTGCTGATGGTATCTCTCTAAAAGAAAAAAAAAAAAAAGACATAATTTGAGACAAAGAAAACAGTATAGGAGAGACTAAAACAGTTCACAATCTACCGCTCATAGAGGCATTGACTTCACATTACCACTCACCACAGTTTGGTCTAAACACCTCTCATGCATTAATGAACTTCATCTCATGTAAAATCTCTGAAATAGCAAAGCAGTAGTATTCCTGATTCACTGAGTTCAGGAGCAATGTCTAACTCCTCAGCTCAGCAATCGACTTACTATCTTATTTCACCACCTGTGATCCACACCTCTGTCCATTTGGGGTTCCTCCAGCGCTGAAGTGCTGGGGCTTGGGCTGTGGGGTCTGAGTTGGAGTTGATCTATGGATGAGTCCCAACCCAGCAACATGTTTTATTCCCCAAGGCCCCAGAGGCAGAACCTGCCCCACCTGTGCCCCACCTTCTCCCAGGTGATAGTGGTTGGGGCGATGGGAGAGGCTGGAGATCTATTAACCAGGAACCAAATCAGTCTGAGAGAAGCACCAACAAGGAGGTGATCAGTTTGAAGACAGTTCCTGTTGGGGGCACTTGCTGAGCTCTCTCTCTTGGCTCTTTTGAGATGAAGAGCAAACAGATGAAGAATAAAAGCTGAAGTTCTGCTGAGGGGATGTTGCTGAGTTTGGTGTTGGCCTGTGGAACAAGAGAGCTGGCAGCACAAGTCAGGAATGTACTCCTCAGTGCTGAGCACCTTCCATGCCAGGGGAAGCTGCCTTACCCCCTTCTCTCTTGGTGCTCCAGTTATATCAATGTAGTCTACATATACCATTGACAACTTCTTGAACAGAGATGCCTCAGAACCAGAACAGGTTCTTATGTATGTGCCATGCTCACCTTTCCCTAGCCTGCTCAACCCAAAATAGGCTTTCTTTGCTCTTAAAAGTATCATTCTAGTACTTCTAATACTATTAGCAGGAGCCAACATATTCATACCTATGTCACATCATTTTGATCCTTATCCAACTCAGTGCTAAAGACAGTCTTTTGACACAGTTAGAAGTTTAGTGGGAGTGATTGGACAACATGAATCTGAACAGCATAGAGCCATATGAATTGGATCTGTTCCCAGATAGCTGTATTAATGTGATTGTAACCTTATCATCATCTACATCTTCCAAATATAGAGAATTAATTTATTTTGAAAGCGTTAGAACTGACTGGGAACTGAGAATATGATACATCAGATCTGCTAAGAACTCTGCCTAGTCCAGTCCTATGCCTCCATCAAATAGCAGCACCAGTTAAATGTGTGAGCACCTCCAGACAAGTAAATGACAAACTGTGTCTCCACATTGAGTTCATACATGATCTTTAAGACTCAGCAATTGGTATTAAACAGGAAAATCAAATTTTAGAGCTTTTTCAGAAACTTACTTATCATTCATTATAACAGTTCAAGGTATTAACCGTAGCCTTGTAAATTATCAGTCTCAAAAGCTTGAGTGCTAACAAATCATTTTTATGCTAGACAGGTGAAAAGAAAAGCTAAGACAGAAATTCAAATCAGCATATTTTTAAATCATCTATAACTCAAAAAATCTGATGGTGTGCCTTTGGACTCTGCAGAAGTATTTCCTTTCTTTCATAAGAAATGTGTCAATTTTATGGCCAAGTTAAGGTGTCAATTCAGGAAAGCATCACTAGTCAAAAACGATGTAAGCATATGCTTAACTTGAAGCATGCACTTGAGTCTCTTTGACTTAATGATAGGATCTAAGCACAAATTTACATTTAAGCACGTCTGAGTGCTTTCCTCCATAGAGAGAGATTTAAGCTTGTGCTTCAGTGCTTTCACTGTCTAATTTTCCAAGACAAAGCTATAGGTAGAGATAAAACAGTGAGTTAGAAGGGAAGCTGCTTGCCAGGCTAAGTGCATATAGACAATCAACCTCTGCAAAATTATCTGCAAACATAACGGTGCCCAGCTCATTAGCCAGATACTGAGGGGGAGAGGGACAATGAGCCTCTGGACTGTGGTCCCTGCTCACAAAATGTACAGAGCTAGCTGACTGAAGAGGTGATGGGAGAACTAATACTGGACTCACGGCCACCTTGAATGAATCTGAGGCTACAACAAGAAAGAAAATAGCAGTAGGTGTTTCTTTGGATTTGACTCAAGCCCAAGACAAAATGGGCATTATATGGGGTTAAATCAGTGGCTAGTGTTGCTATGAATACTGCTGAAAAAGGTGCAGCCTTGTGGCCGTGGGACAAACAGGAGAGAGCAATGTCTGGAACAAGCTCAACACTAGTTTTATGTTCCACTGGGACTCTGAAATACTTCCAATAATATGGAGTAACATGTTCCAATGGGAAGAGACACAGCACATCTGGGATTTGGTAATTCTGAGATTCTCCCTTCCTCCCCCCCTTCTCAAATACATAGAAAAGTCAAAATACCTAGAATCTAAAGTTCTTCTTTGTTCATAAAATTGTTAGTGTTATTAATTTTGTGGGATTCCTCCTATACTCTACTGTTAACTGCAATAATTGACTGAACCTGTGACTGAGTGTACTGGGGAATCAAGGCAACTTAGATAATGTAGACTTCTTAGTGATATGTCTCTAGAAGTGTTTGGACTCAGAAATTTCTTCTCTCCAACCCGCAGACACAGTCAGTGACTCATGTACACACATCATTAATATATATTTCTATAACCTACACTTTCAGGCTACAGGGGTAATAAAAAACCTGATGCAAACTCCCTGAGTTGACACAATTGAATTTTGTCAACTGAATCATGTGTAAAAGCAACACATAAATTAACCTTGGGTAGCTAAAGTGGGTAAGAAAGCATAGTGCTGAGACAGTCCAGGAAAGTATGGACTCTAAACTGTCACAGCAATCCAGCACAACTGCCAGTGGTATTTGTAAGACAGGCTGTAAAGACACCTTAGACAAGTTTTAAAGTAGCCTTCAAGGCTTACTGAGTGCTTTGATATTCTATCCTTCATTAGTAATAATGTCTGTCATTCTCCATATTTTAATAATACTTATTCTGTACAGGACATTGAAGGAATTAATTGTTTTCTAGTAAAGATATAGGTGCAGACAGATACACATATAAAACTGACAAGATCTCTTAAAGATATTTCCATACTTAGCACAGTTTTCTAAGTGTAATCTTAAATGTATTCAAGCTAGAAAGGTGTCTCCCCAGAGAACACAGAACAGTAATCCTAAGACTCAATTAATTAAGGAGAACTGAAAGAGTTTGGGCATAATATAAAAATATATAGCAGAGTATTAAAAAAAAAAAAGCGCACATACATGCTGACTAACCTGAACAATTAAATACATATTGAGAATTTTTCTCATGTTTTTATATAGTCTGTAGCACATCCTACTAGTACTAGAGAACATTTTCTCCTGAAAGTAGGCATTTCTGCTATAATTACATTCCATTTAAAAACTGTCATTTTTCATATCCATCCAGAAATCATATTGAGATACAATATGTAGCAGTGACTGGCCAGTCTTGACTCAGTGCATCACTCAGACACTTCATAGCTATACAAAAATAACATAAGCAGATTATTGTAAAGGATAAGCACATCATTAAACCAAACTAGTGATGACTATTCATTTTAAACCACATTTCCATACTTGACTCAGTGTTCTAAGTGTTCCTGGGATTAATTTCAGTCAACAGGGTAGCATAGGAAAGAGCAATGCAATAATCCTGTGACTACACTCATGAGAGGAGCCTGCACTGGAGAGGGTTTCTCAATTAAAACGTATAGCATAAAACTAAAAACATAGACATGCACTGATCTAAACTAGTAAATGTGCAGGGAACACCCAAACTGCAGAGTTCAAACAGAACAAGAGTGCAACTGAACTCCCAACCAGTATACTCTAGGAGTATTTTTCCTCTTAATTGTTATCAACCTACGGGAAAACATTGTTGTGTTCATAGCTGTGAGAAAAGCTGTACCAATCAACCAAAGCCAGCCCCCAGACTCTCCCGTATTTGCAGGGAAGTGCTTTGTATTGTTCAGTGTGGTTATCACTGTCCAAGGAAGTGTTTTCTTTTCCACTGTGTGTTGTATTTTTCAGCTCTTTAGCTGGACTGTTACAGCCTCATGCTGTCAAAACAACTCAATCTCTGCTGACTAACGTACAGTTTCCATCCAGTGACTCTAGAGTAAGAGTTCAAACAGGGAAGTATCAGGGACTGTGATCTGAATATCAGAAGCTCACCAAGACTAGAAGCCTTAAAAAAAAAAAGACATCTATGGGTAATGAATTATTTATATTTTCCAGCTATCGTAGATAATTAAAATCACCTGCTTTCAGCAGATATGCCATCTACTACAATGCACACACCCCCACCCCAATCTGATTGACACTATCTCTTTCAGATAGCTGTATCCACTCTGTGTCTGTACATTTGACAGGTGCACTGTACATATTGTGTCCTGTATTACTCACCTCCATGCATGTGTGTGGGCATGCACATAAATGCTCAGACAAGCAAAGTCTCCTATTTTGCTAGGAGGCCTCTAGCAAGTACACTAAAATACAACAGGTTGGGTTTAACCTAGCATGCCACAGAAACATAATATCTATATAAATACAGACTATATAAATATATACATATATTTATATTACATAAAAATTTATAGACTATATAAATATATAAAAATACAAATAAATATATTTATACTTATGTTATATATAAATATACATAAATGCCAGAAATATAAATGTCTATAGAAGCTAGGGGGCAGGGAATAAAGAAAAAATGCTACAATGGGGAGAAAGAAGCAAGTAAAATGCTCTGTTCCATGAAGAAAGCTGTGGAGATGTGGTGCTTAAGGACATGGTTTAGTGGTG
>VYZX01019445.1:42449-61503 GCA_013401335.1 Brachypteracias leptosomus
ATGTGATGCAAAGTGCAACGAGCTCTGCATCCTCCCCTCAAGGTTGGGATTGACCATGGCCACTCTAGAAATATTGCTTAGCACCATAACGAACTGGTTTGCAGAGATGTGAACTGCACACCTCTCATTAAGTAACGTGGGAAGCTGAAGTAGCCCTTGCATATGTCAAAGTTCTTTTCACAGCATCTCAGATGGATGGTAGCTTCTGTTTTCCTGAGCAGTAGTGCTAGCTATGTTACAAGAAGTAATAATACAAGGGTTTGCTTTTACTTTGTGATTTTATGCTGGAATTGTATCGTGTTGGACAGTATTTCTTCCCCAGATGTCACTAGTTTAATTTTATTAAGAGAATAGCACCTATTCCACTGAAATCNGCTGAAGGCTGGTCAGCAAGGTTTGGCACTAGAAATAGATATGAGCTAAAAGGCAAGTCAGAATAACTAACCAAGGCAAAATATCTGCAGAAATAGAGCTTCTGAGTAATATTTCAAGGCAAAGCATCAGTTTTCATCACTATAGGATGTCAAATAGGAGTCACAGAGGAAGTACTGGGAGCTCTGTGGACTCCAAAATTCTGCTGATGGCTTGAAAATCTGCCACTCCTGCAAAAAAACTACTCAAGCTGAAGACACGCAGTGACTGTCATCCTCTATTAAATCAACAGTGCTTTGCATTTCCAGTTTAAGAAAGATCTTGATAGATGTTATTATCAAAGTACTGAAATAATAATGGTGCAAAACCTAGGGAGAATTCACAATCACTATTCATGTTTCCAGATACATTTTTTCTAAATTCACCTGAATGATTCCTGAAATTCTGGTTACAGATTTCCAGATTTCCATAGCTATCCCAAACACAGTCCTATAGTACCGATGAGCAATGAGCTATTTGGACTGAAGTTTTCATTAATATTGCATTAAATTTTACATCTTCACATTCCAACAGAAAAAGGAAAGGACGTTTTAAAGCAATATAATGTTCATGCACCACAACCCCATTTAATAGTTTTCCACTGTATTGCCTTTGGTTTATTAACATTCATACTGTTGTCTGCCACCACATTTGTTTCAGTGTTTGCTTTGAATTTGCCTTGCTGAAATAGTTTCACACTGTGCTTGCTCTGGCTCAGCTGCTGTTTCTGACTAATGTTTTTACTGTACATGTACATTTTATATACAGATTCTGGGCAGACTTATCCATATCCATACACACAGTTATCCTTTGAGGGCAAAATCAGACAGACCAAATTCAGTCCTGTGAGTGGTCCTAGGAGTCAGGTATTCTTTTGCCACAAGCACTGCTTATTCATAATTCACATGTAATTAACTTCCTTCTCTCCAAATGGTTTCCTTGCTTAGTTCTAAATCTTCTATGCAGGGCTTGACCTAATGAAATTGATCCTCCACCTCAATGCCTGTCAGAGGAGTACTGGAGATCCAGTCCCTTGAGATACAAAGGCCTGATTTGCAAGAAATTTTTTTGAGGCTTACATGAAGGAAAGGACTTGATCTTGTTTAGCCCAAACAGAATGGAGTTATCAGGCTGCACAGTTTCAATCAGGAGGTGCTATTTTGCATGCTTCAATAATGCCATAGAAAATAATATGCTGTATACACATGCAATACATGATAATTTCTCTAGCAAAGGTCTTTTACACTGCACAGTTTAGAGGTATCAGGATATACTTGCAGTCTGAAGCTATACTCTTTCTTGCTCTTCATAGACCAAAGTGTCTTAAGAAAGGAAGAGATAATGCTCTCCTAACTTATACAAACATTTGGATCCTTACATTCTTTTATGGCTGCTTTGTGTTACTTTGCAGGAAAAAAAGTGGAACAGAAAAAGGCTGAAGTGATGAGTATTCTCCACACACATGGAAATCCTTCAGCAGCACTGACACCGTATACTGCCTTCTTCATCACCCTCTGACTAGTTGTTTGTGCAGTCAATGACAAGAGGCATAACAACAAAAAAGATTTTATCCCTTTAGCTCTGACTCTTAAATAACTTGCAATCCAAAGAAGCAATTGAGAATTGAAATTTCCAGTCTTCATTATAAGATTTTTTTATACCAACTGTGGAAAGCAAGTATCAAATCTTTCAGATATTCAGCCTTGATAAACCAAGTGTATCTAAAAATTTCAAAGTAGTCTGCATCCCATTGTTCTGAAATAGTTCACCCCACTGTTTTGAACTGGCTCATAGTAAAAGCCTTGGATGAGGGTCTAAGCATCCTGAAGGACATTTAATCAAAGTCAGTGTCATCAACAAAATTGGTTGAATGTTACTTCAGACTAAGAGAAGTAATAAGAATCTTTGTTTAAATCAGATGTTTTCAAATAAAGTATTCTAGGATAGAACTCAGTTTGAGTATGGTAATTTCAGGACACTTAATACTTATTTCTGGGAATCTGTGGAGACAAAAGGTAAACATTGTGGATATCATTACAGAAGAGAAAAGTGACGATCAGGGAAAAGGAACAATCCAAATCTTCTACACCAATTTCTGCAATTAAATCCTATCACATTTGGAAAGGAAACAGATTGTATTGATAACAGTATACTTATTCCAGGCCAGTTTCCTGCTTAGTCAGAAGAAGGCAGCAAATCCTAACAAAGTTCTCCTCTGAACCCTTAGGGTAAGGAGGACTTTCCTCTGCAGAGCACAAGAAATGCGAAGGGACATGAAGAATAATTAACTGGAATCTCTAATTAAACAGCAGAGCCTAAGAGATAACTGTGTCATCCGGAAATGTTCTCATGAAGTGACATTGTCTCAAATGAAAGTCCAGATTTTGATTAACTCCAATTCAGGCAACCTTGAAACTAAACAGAAAGTGACATGAAGGTGTGAAGTTTCTGCAAAATGCCCCTGTAGGATTAAAAGGGTAAAATGTTTTGAATGAAGATAAGTAGGACAAGAAGTTTGCCACATCACATGTTTTCCTATTTAGGAACTGACAAGACAAACCACAAGCAGCTGCCTCGAGCACTACTTTATATTCAGGGTGTGAAGTTAAGTAAGGAAAGGGAATTGCAAAGAGAAATACAGTTTAATGTTGGAAATACTCAGGGATATGTGAAGTGAGTCAATTAATCAGATAGGAAACTAGGAACACTGGGGTAGAGGGCTGAGTATCAAACTATATTTTATCTTTTTTTTAAAAAAAGAACATTAAGGTAAAAGCTTTAAAGTTTCTTTTATGTTCAGCATAATCTAAAGATTAGAGATATCTGATACTTTATGTGAAAAACTCATGCTCAGAAACAGTATGTTTGAGCAAAAGAATTGCCATGTTTAATTATATCACTGTTCCACCTTTTCTTCCAATCTTACTAGTACTTCAAAATGTGTCACAGCAAAGGATGAGAAGTGCCTTATAAGATTACTCTGCCCTTAGGGAACATGTCTTGCCAACCCCGGTTATTTAGTGTCTGGTTTAAGTCCTGAATCATGAGGTTTATACCCCACATAAATTTTCTATCCAGCCTAATACAACTTGTTCTCCTTATTCACAGAAATGTTGCTTTCTGATACTGTCTTGTGGTAATGACTTAAGCATACCAGTTAGTCATTGTGTCAAAGAGAAATTAAATTTATTTGGTTTAAATTTGTTTCCTTCCAAATTAATTGAATCTCCTTTTGTTACTCTTCAATACAGTGAGACAGCATGTGTTAAAATTAGTCCTTATGTATCACTGTCGGTGTTCTCTGTTATTACTAATATTTTCAATGTCATTTCACGAGATTTTCTATGCTTCCCATGTGAAAAAATCCACAACACTCTGGATTCCCGTTTTCTAGAAACATACTTTTAATTTGTACCCATGTTTTACTACATATGAGCATTTACTTCCAAAACAACAGAGCCTGTGTTCCCCAAATAAATTGGGATGCTTGGTTCTCTTGTAATTTAAATAAATACAAATTACATGTATTATGTACCTAAAATTAAAGATACAAGTTAAAAGCTTAAGTTGTAAATGCGGATATTTCATTCAATTAAACTGCCTTTGAAAAGGCATTATTTTCATTACATACATTTTCATTATATTTTTCCACAGTTTGTCTATTAACTTTACTGTGTATAGATTTAAGAGGATGAAAGTGGAAATATGTGTGCTTGATTTACTCAATTGTTTGTACCATTGGTAGCATTCATGCCAGACCAGCAGTGCAACAGAAGTTGCAAGAATGAGCAAAACCTGTTCGAAAAGACAGACAGAGAAAGGGAGGTGAAGAGAGGAGCTGTTTGGGATGAGTGTTGTAAAACTAAAAGTCACCTAGAAAGAGGTGGTTATCTGTCTGAAAAAAGAATGCTACAAAGGTGTAGGAATTTATGATAGAGCTCACCAAGGCAGGGGAACCCTGGGAGACAGCTGCAATGGACATATATTGTTACAAGGTCTAAATGATGGCAGCAGGACCAAAAGCCACAGGGAAAAAGCATCACAAAAACTTGCAAGTTCTTATGAACCCCAAGGCTCCCTAGAGGTAGCTATTAACCCTGGGACTTTTTGCATGTGTGATGTAAATTTTGGTAACTTAATGGGAAAACACAAGAGAGACCATCTTCTTATGGCATCTTGCTAATCATATCAAGCCACACTAATAGGAGTGGAGCCGGGCTGACACTCAAGCCTCTGCCTTCTGCTTTTAGGAGAGGCAGTAAAGCTGAAAGTCAAATATTTGTATTTTATTAGCAGCCCAGTGAATAAACACATTGAATGTGCCTCGTTTTGTTGTGTTCACATATGCAACATGTAAAATATGCAGTGATGGATGACTCTTAGATTCACTTAGTCTTAAAACTTTCTCATTTGTATATCGCTTTCAGTAAATAGTAGAAAAATAACCCATGTAGTGATCTGAACACTTAGTGCTTAAATATATAGCAAGTTGTCACTTTGTCCCAACCCTTCACTATAAAATCTTATTTAGAAAGCTTCTGGGATTGTCCACCTGTTTGGTATCATCTCCCTTATACACTGATTCTTGTTTGCACCATGCCCTTCTACTGTGCCCTGAAAGAGCAAAAGGAGCCAGAGACTGGACCTTAAATTTATTCACATCAACTACATGGTCCTGTTAAAAAATTTGATTACTATCAATAAGCTATAATGTCAATGGAAAACAGACCCAGCAATGTAAGCCCTACATTTCACTTAGTCCATAATTTCAAATTCATAAGAGAATCCAATGTTCTCTGTAAAAACTGAACCAAAATTAAATTTTTTAAAAGACTGAAGCAGCTTTGTGAGCAAAGACAATTGGATATGGGGAAATCAAGTTTACTTGATCAAATGGTAAGCAGAACAAAATCAAATCATGCACTCTACTAAAACATTCTTTCAATAATAACAGAAAAAATCCAAGCCTTCCAAGTTTCCCATGGGTTTTTTTAAAGCAACATATTCAGCAGCTAGCTTTCCAGACCCAGGAAGGAGCTAAACACATCTCTTACCCTGCTTCACTTTTCAGTTTGGATGGATTACTAATTGAAACGAGACAAGTGTCTAAAAGGGGATTGGAATTATCAAGATTTTTGTGATTTGATTATACACACTTTCACCTCTGGCAGACCAGATTATTTCCTGTGAAGGTCAAGGAGGCTCAGGCCTCAATTCATCAATTCACCAGGTTTGGCATAAGACTGAGCACATGATTATGTTCTATGGCTTCATTAATATGCAGTTGCTAAAATTCTCCCCTCAGCTGGAGCTAGAAAATCTTCATTCTTTCACAGCTGGTATAAAATACATCATGTGTCTCTCTCTATTTCCTATTGCATGCAGACCTGCAGCTGAAAATGACCATCAAAACAGATAAGCCATGGCACTGTTATCACATTGGGCAACGATTAGATTACCCATAACAGTCTGCTAGACCTTTAACACCAACTTACAGTTCAGCATTGACAGAAGAGATGATATCAGACATTCAAAAACACATAAACAAAAAGAAGTGTGGATTGAAAATGACACCTCGTTTAGACTCCAGAAAAAACAGCCCCTACCACTTCAGTTAAATTTAGAGGGAGGTTATGAGCTGAGCACTGATTAGATAACCTAGTTCACGTCGACTCGTGTCAGTTACAATTTACATTTATAGAATACCTTCAAAATACATAATCTTACTCTCTGCCTCACATCATCACTTAAGAAATCAGTGATATCTGGTCTTAATGTCTTAGGTAGCATTTTACATATGAAAAAAAGAAGAAAGTAAACCCTACACTATCAATTATGATAAATGGACTTGATATAACAACAAAATATATATTTGTCCTTAGAATAAAACTCATGCTGGGTAACTGAGAGCTAAAATGGATCTGAATATTATTCTTTGTTGATAGAGCAGTCTCTCTTCTGTTAAAAACATATGAGTTTAAAACACTTTAAATTTTAATGCATCGGGCATCAAGTTTTAAATTAAGAATGAACCAGTTATTATGTGTAATTCAAGAAAGGTGTTCTATTTTGCTATGTTTTCAAATTTCCCACAACTCTTTATTTTGCCATGCTTAAGATATATTGCACATTATCACTTCATCTATCATATTATTACAGATAAAGTTGCATATGACTTCTAAAGGATAAAGCCTCTGTACTGCCAACATCTTCAAAAACTACTTCAGCAGCCTAAAAAAGCTCAAGGAAATCAGTGAAAAGGATAAGGATAAAATAGAAGCAGAGGAAAGAAGAAGAAATGAGAAGAAAGTCTGCTTCTCCTTAATGAGATTAATCCATATGGTTGTTTCTGATTTGCTGTTTTCTGTTGTTAATAGATTGTGTGGAGAGTGGTAATGTTGGGTTTTAGGTTTGTTTTTTAATCACTCTACATAATAATAGATACCAGGCTTCTTTTCTGGACCACGGGAATATTTTTTTGCATTTAAAGTAAATGACCATTTGGGGGTCATACATATCTATAATTAACTGGGAATCACCTCAATGTAAATGTTAGCTTCTTTAGCAAGAATAAAGTTTCTGCATAAAGCAGTCTTTTGTGCAATCAATGTTACTACAGCCTCACTGTTCCCTGAGGAACACAGTTCAAGGGAGCAGCTTAGAAGAAGTAAACAGGTAAAAAGGTGACTATTTCTCTGGCACTGCCAAGATAAGTTGATATAATGAATGCAATCAAAAAAGAAAGTAACTTTAGCAAAAATTATTCCAGACTTTCAAAAGAGTAAGTTATTGATGTGATCACAACAATAGCTACTACTGGATGAAGATGTTTCAGAGTTCTTATGCACCTGCTTATTCTTCTGTTTAATTAAAGCCTACGATTGCCAGAGTAATTTTTGCATCGCATATATAAATATGCAACTTCAGAAGCAAGTGACACATTTTGCAAAGAAAAATGCAAACCAAAAACCTTGACAGTAAATTCATAGAAACATAACTTACTTTAGAGTTTCTAGGTGAACAGAGCATTTATAAGGTTGCCATAAAAATTAGGATCAAAGTTTCCAAGCTTTATCCAAGTGAGTAATATGCAATGGCAAACAGCCTAGGTCTAGGATTGTGTACTGATTCTTAGCTGACGAGACTTTTGTACTGAATACAAGTTAGAAAATAAACTAAATCCATACTAGTTCAGGCTTTGGCCTCTTCACTTGGGCCTCCACCAAAGGAACCATTAATGCCAGAGTGGACAAAGGGGCAGAATTCCACATGAAGGAAAAACTATTTTAGAGACTGTTCTAAAAACTATATTATAAAGTTTTTAAGCCATTTCAGCTGAATTCAGAGGATTCTGCAGATAATTTGTTTTGTGCTTCTTCAAGGGAATAGTTTTTGAAGAGAATGTACACAAGTAGCTTTAAGGTTTATTTGTAATATAAACAATAGAAGATCACCATATCCAATGTGCTGGCAAAAGTTGACATTTCCTACAATGTATTATAGACAACAATTTTTTACGTGACTCTAGTGGAAGGCCCCTGTCATGGTTTAACCCCACCCAGCAACTACACACAATGCTTGCTCCACCCCCTGCATTGGGATGGGGAGGAGAATCAGAAAAAACAAAACAAAACTCAAACTCGTAGGTTGAGATAACTAAACTATAATAATAATGAAAATTAATATGGAAAAGAGAAAAATAAAACCCAAGGAAAAGCAAGTGTAACTGCTCACCACCCACTGATCGGTGCCCCAGCTTCAATCCACCCCTCTCAGCCAACTCCCTCCAGTTTATAAACTGAACATTATGTATAAGTGCTACTTAGTAACAACTAAAACATCTATTATCAATGTTATTCTCACACTAAATCCAAAACACAGCACTGTATCAGCTACTAGGAAAAAAATTAACTCTATCCCAGCCAAAACCAGGACAACCCCTTAAATCCAGGGCCCTGTTCCTGAATGCAACTTTGTCAACTAATCCCTCTCATAAACTGAAGATTAAAGTGCTTTGCATACATTCATTAATTAAGCCCCACAGTTACAGCTGTCAGATAATATCACTGAATAATTTATTTGGCAAATTTCACTTTTTATGTTAAATTATTCAATGTTCTTAATTCTGATTATTTTCTCCACAATTTATACAGGTGGGCAATCAATTTGTGAAGCACAGTCATTCAACAGCCTACTAGGTATGTTCTGAAAAGATAAAAAAAAACCCAAAAAACAAATATAACAGAAGTGCAAGTGAGATCTTCCCAATCCTTTATTTTTTCTCAGTTTTAGTCACTGGTGGAGGCTATCTTATATTTAAATAGTGGAAAACATCCCACTTGTCACCATCAGACCAGGTGCCATATAAACTCCCCCATGATGAAAGAACCCAAAATTCCAATGGTGGCACCAGTCTCTGAACCACGTGTTAATCAGGTGTGTTCTCCACCTTCTTTCAGTGTTTTTCCCACCACTTGAGGGATTGATGAAAACACCACCTGAGCACCCGAATGTTCAACTAGTTGCTCCAGTGCCATGAAGTCCTCTTTGACTGTCTTTAGACTCCTCTCTACCACCTCATCATTACCTGCCTGGATAAGGTTTTCGCCTCCCTCTGAGGAGGGACCTCTCTCCATTCCCCCTTGTCCCTTACGTCCCCTCCTTCTGCCTGGTGACAGGAGGGGAGGGGCTCCTCCACTTCTCATAGAGCCCCTTCCTGCTGCCTTTGTCTCAGAGTGTGGCTCCACAAACTTATCTCGCTTTTACACCCCCTGATCCTTCTCAATCTTTCCACCTCCTCTCTCAGTTCAACCATCTGCCCGAGCAAGGCGTTTATCTGCTCACACCGCACACAGGCGAGGTCTCTGACTCCCTCTGGTTCCAGTGTCAGGCTCAGGCACTCACCGGAGACCTGCACAGCTGCGTGTTTGTGCGGGACCTCGGCCTCAGCTCCCACGTTCTCCTCACTGGGGCTCTTGGCCGTGCTGTGACCATGATGCTCTCTCTGGTGGGGAAGGAACCAACCCCTGGGTGCTGCTTCCCACACGTCCCTGCGCTGCTGTTCCTCTCCTCCCCCTCACTTACAGCGATGGAACCGACCTTGTGCTCCGGCAGAGGCTCAGCGTCCTGCCCTGCGAGCTGTAATAGCCTCCATACCCCCAACACACGGACACACCCCAAACACTGTTCACCCTCCCTTATCAGCTGAGCAGGGGGGATCAGGTGACTGCGAGGGGCGGGGTGTGGGCACGTGAGTCCCCGCCGGGCTGGTCACAGCTCGTGCAGATCACGCTCCGGGGGCTCTTGGCTCAGCTCCCCACCCACCCCACCTCAGCAGCCCTCAGAGCNCACCGCACCTCAGCAGCCCTCAGAGCCAGCGGCAGCCTCTCAGAGCTGCCTGGCTGCCTTTGGGGCTTCAAAAAACCCCGAAAAGTCCCCCAAAAAAGCAGTGCGCTCATACAACTGCTCGAAGAGCTGGCCAGGGTCAAGCTGCTGGTGCTTAAACGCAGAGTTTGTGATCGAAACATTAACACAACAGTGAAATCATACAAGAATCACACCACCAGTTGTACACCAGTATCTCACTGTGACAGACACCACTGGTGTGTGCTGAGACTTTTCCTGGAACAGAAAGCTCAGGTTTAGGAAAGTTTGAAGAGTTCCTTGACTGAAAGAGCTCTATCCCGTTTATTGGTCAACAGGGATGTATTTCACTATCTTTGGAAAAGCCATGTACATGCATTTATACAGATCCTAATGTATTTCCCACCTCAGGCTGACAGTCTGTTTCTTCTGCACAGGTGAGAGCATCGCTTCACCAATGAGTTCAGCATTTTCTTCCCTAAGTTAATTTCTACCACCTTCAAAAGCTGTGGAAGATAACCAGGAACTCTGGGCCTTTAACAGGGAAGGTTTATTTGAGTGTGGGCTGTCTAGCACAGAGGATTTACCTTACTAACAGTGAGATTCCTACTCCAGCTCATGGTTACAACTTATCTGTCACATTTATGGTCAATTCATATTAAAGGGTACATAATACTGATCTCTCTAAAATGGTTTATCCTGGTTTTGTTTGTTTTCTGAAAATTAGTGCTATTTCTCGCCTTCTGGTCCCAAAATAACTTTTATAAAACATCCGACTCTCAGTGTAACGTAATTGAGAAAGGATACAAAAAGTCTTTTTCACAAGCTGTGGTTGCAAGGATGGCATAGAATAAGCTAAGTCTTGGCTTTGCCATATGTCCCCTGCATGTCCAGCTAAAGAAGCAAACCAGAATACAGGTTTTTCCTCAAAAAGCATCAGTTTGCCTCCTCAACCCTTACTGCTCTAGGGTGTATTTGTTATGTATGTGTGTACTGCCCTTTAAATAGACTACACAGAAGGATACAAAGTGAGAAGTAAACTTCTCAGGCCAAGCTCCAGACAGACCTTGTCCCACCTCACCCACATGCCAGAGGAGTAAGAGACACATAGGAACTGCTCCAATCCATGATCATGGTATGCATAGCTGCAGCAAGGGAGTCAGTCAGACATTAGCTAATTGAATTTGTCACAGCTGGATGAGAAAACAAAATGCATAGATACAAATGGTTCTTGTAAGGAGCCCTGTGTGATATATGTCAGTCTGAGAAAGCAAGGTATGGATTAATTGCCAGGGATTGACTAAACATTTCAGAGATGAAGCCCAAGATTTACAGTGCCTCCTTTTATTTTTTAGGAAAGCCTAAGTAAATTGGCCTAATCAGTCAAATTAAGGAGCTCTTCCCACCCTGCATGCTGAATCTTCTTCAATGCTAGTGAATTTTTCTAAGGAAAGATTAATAAAAATGTCTTAGAGATCAATAGTTTAAAGTGATGGACTTACAGTAGTGAATTTAAATGAGCCTATGAGTCTAGGATCAAACATTTCCTTCTAGGCTAGGGAGCTGCTTGATTTTTTTTCTGTTATCTCTAGTGATTATTTTCAAGTATTACGTTTAAGTTCATTAACCTCCAAAATTATCAAGGAGGAGGAAATGACATGTACTGGGATATATTAGAATTTAACAGGCTGGTTTAGTGCTGTGTTTCTGAGATTGTCTTATGTTTTTCTTAGAGAAAAAAAAAATGGAAGAGGAGTGTGAATGTTTCGAGATGAGAATAAATGGGTCTGGATTTATACGCTCTCCTGGAGTTACATTCTGTTAATATGGAAAAGGGCATGAGATGTTCTAAATTTAAAAAAAAAAGAAAAAGAGGCAATAAAAACATTTCACATAAGATGCATCATCCTGCCTACCACAGTCACTTCAATGGAACGTGATGCCCCAGCCTCTGACAACGATGCTTGTGTGAGACATGACACACTGCAGGGGTCTGTCCCTTTCACAAGTCCCACTTGTAAAAGCAACTCACTTAAACAGTTGCTCTGTCTCTTCTTTTCTCTTCTAACACATGATTTTTAATGAAAAAAATGGTGAGAAAAGAATTTCTGTTTAGTAACAGCACTTAAAATTCCTTTTGGAGACCTCCTTGGCCTCCTCTCTATGCCCCTACAGTCTTTCCCTCCACACATCAGCCACTGACACTTCCTTTGAGACAAAATTAATCAATTAGGTCTTTAATTCTCAAGTCTGAAAAAGAAACCAGATTTAGATAGCATGAGAACCTATGACTACCATCATCTCTGGAAATTATTCAGACCTGTAGCTGCAGGATTTCGTAAGTGGCTGATTCCATTTAGGTGATTTAGTGTAGTTATATATCCTCCACTGGTCTAAATCAGGACTGTTTTACTGACTCCACCAGCTCTTTGTCATTTTGCATCCAGCTCAGCTCTTTATTTCTTGCCATGAGCAGCAACCATTTATTCCCCAGGATTAACATGAAGAAATAAAGGGAAAGGTACCAATTATCTATTTTAGACTGGAGAAAGGCTGCTGTCCATCTGACTCTTCCTGAATACTCATGATGACAACCTTTTCAGTACCAGTCAGTCCATTCCTAAGGTTTTCATCCACATAATTTTTTTTTTCCAGAGGCTCTAGTTGAAGAGTGTCCCTAAACCTTGACAAATAATTCTTTTTTCATCAAAACAGAAATTAAATGGTTTGAAAGCTAACCCTTCCAGAGGTTTTATAAAAGTCTTCTGCAAGTAGCTGCCTATCTGAATTAACTATATGAATGAGACAGGCATATATTTTGGAACAAAGACATTCTTAAATGCTTCGTATTTACGTTATGAATATTTATTTAGTGTGCTCTGGTAGACAACTAGATGTACATCTTGTCTTGCAAGAGCACTTAAAATATTAACATATCTAGTATAGCTGGATAGCAAAATGATAAGTTGCCTTATCTCTGCACCAGAAAGGGTATTTCCTTATGTTCTAAAATTCTGAGTAGCTTTGAATAACCATCACCCTGTGTACAGCTTTCCAAAGAAATATTCATTCTGATTCTCCTTCCTACCCTTCTTGTAAATGGGAGTCACGTTAGCTAATCTCCAGTCCATTGGGACCACCCCAGTTAGCTGGGACTTCTGGTAAATCATGAGGAGTGTCTTGGTAAGCACATCAGCCAGCTCCCTCAGCACCCTTGGGTGTAACCCATCTGGCCCCATAGAAAAATGAGCGCTTCAGAGTTCTAGATTTCATAAATTATTGTTAATATTTGTGAGGAATTCTAGGGATGAGCAGAAAACAATTGCTGAGGTTATGAGTTAAATGATAATTTGTTCTCAGTATTATTAAAAATAAGTATTCACCTACTACTCATTTTCTTTTTGGTCACAAAAGCTAGTGTTTGTTTGAATAAGGATGGAAAATAAGTTGTTAGAAGTTGTTTACACAGAAAAGAATAAGATGTCAACAGGATGAAACATATTTAATGCAATTGTGAAGTATTTTGAGTGCAAGCTTACTGCTTAATTCAGAAGCACGCTGATACAGGCATCTGGTAGCTTCTTGTTTGGAGTAGCACTGCTATTCTCAAATATTTTAAAAACATGAGTTTTCTCATTCCTGGAGCTTCAAAGAGCACACTTCAAGCTTATCTCTGCAGCTGTTAGGACTTGGAACTCTTTTTTTTTTGTTAGTAAAACTGAAGTTCAGAATAAACCTATAACTTTGAGCTCCAGGACTTTCAGGGCAAAGGATGAGGAGATGAACAGAAAGACAGAATAAGACAGAAATGCCAGGAGGCTTTAACAGCAGCCAGAGAGAATACTGTGTAAGTGAACCCCAGAACTCTCATTTTTTTGTTGTGCAAGTCACTTGAACTTCTAATTATAAACCTATAAACCATGCTTCATTTTGAGCAGAAGTCAGCACTAAAGTGCTGTTCAGAGAAAGAGAGAGGCCCCAATTCTCTACTGATATAAAGTGAAAATGCTTCATTGGCCCATTCCTCCACAATTCTCCAGCTTTTGCAGAAGAAACACACTGACTCCTGCACTCCCCTAAGAGTACATTCACTTCATGCTCACAGCCACAGCTCATGGACCTGCAGAGCAGAGACAGCCCTTAAGATGAAGAGAGCACTCTGGCTTCACTAATCCCTCTTTCCTTTGCAAAAAGAGAGGTTTTTCATACTATGCTTTTCCCACACACCAACTGCATGAAACAACATGTTACAGCTGTGGTATTGCATGGTCTCTGTCCTCTGCCACAGGAACTGGCAGCTCAATTTCTCACAGAGCCTGCTGGCTAATGACTTCAGTAAACAACATCACAACTTCATGTGTGTGATCATGCTTGCTTCATTTGTCCATTGCTCTATTTTAAGTCAATGTTGATTTCAGAAAAAATAAAACCACTTCAAACTCTGCTTTTCTCACCTGACAAACTTGCACGTTTGCATACATATCATTGCTTTGTGTGAATATGAGGTGCTGCTTGGAAAAGCCTAAGCCTTGAAATTGCAAATAGGTTTGCAATATGGTTTGTTCAATTTTAATCTAATATATTTCCTATTTTTAGCAGGAATTTCATAAAGTACAAAGCAGGAGAGAATATGTTCCAGTAACCTGTATCCATTTTTTTCATTGTGGCAATTGCCAAAATTAATTAATTAATGTATTATGTGGATTTTGTGATTTCACAAAGTCACCAAATTTGTATCATACAATTTTGGTCATATTGATTCTGTTATGTGATATTTTTTATTCATGGATTATGCTTCTGAACTTGTCAATGTAATATAAATTCAAATTCCTCCCATAACCTCCAATTTAACTCCCTGAATCATATAGTGGTAGGAATTCCCTTCATTTAATATTGTCAAAGAACAACAGTGGAGACATATGAAATAGTTCAATGTATAATAACTCAAAAGAGGTTCTTCTTTCACAAATGACAGCAGCCTCCCAACCTTTTTATTTTACTTGTCAGAACTGAATGTAACCTTTCCCTTCCCTTGAGTAGCCTCTTTGCAGACATGGTTGCCGACCTACTTCTTAGCTGTTTCCTTAAAGAAAATAAAATACTCTCCTGAATTTTGAAAGTGGTGAAAAAACCAATGTCGATAATGTTTAATAAATAACCTTTGTTAAAACAGTCTAAATCTATGTAGAGTAAGCCCCAGCAGCCCTCATATCCCACAGCTGTTTTGCATATTGGGTCATGGAACATGTTTGAGGATATTTGACTGCAGACCTCACTGGAATATTCATAGTGCTATGTTTCAAGTAACATTCAGTATAAATTGTCATTAGACAAAGACACCTTGTTGTGAACACCCAAAACACCACTATTTTTACAAAGTCAAGTCTTAAATATATTCTCTACTGAAACTGGCTTTTAGTAGCCTTACTTACATTAAAAACAAATTTCTCCTAAGAATTCTGCAGCCCTGAACGTATCCACACACGTGCTTAATTGAGAGAGGACATCAGAAACTGACCTGGAATAACTAACTGTGCTGTCTCTAAGGAAACAGAGATCTAGGAAGTAGGAAAAATGTATTCTGACATGGCATGAAAAGGGTATGTGTCACAAATATGGTTTTCACATATCTGGGCTGCTCGTTGGTGACAAATCCTTTTTGTGTGTGTGTGTTGTAGAGATGATTTCAACCTATAACACTTCCAGAGATTATGAAATGCACTGATAACCCAGTTATGGCATCTTTCTATCTTTAAGGTCAAGGCCTTACAGAAATATTTTCAAATTTCTTTGAGGTAGAAAAATTATAAATGTCATATTTTATTAAAGTCTAAAATGCTCTAATATATTATTTTATAGAAAGTGACTGAATTTAACATAAATTGAGCTGAGCAAACTCTTCTCTGATTATTTTTTTAAAGAGTTCTTTCTTATAACCTGTGGTCTCACAACATAATGGGACCAACAGAAAGCATGAGAAATTTCCTCTTATAAAATGAACATCTCTGACTCCAATGCTTTTTGTGAAAATAATATCTGGTTTGGTGCTAGGCAGCAGACTAATAGGAAATTTTGTGAGGGAGCTTCCCACTTAAAAGGATTTGTAGGTATTGACTTATTTTTGTTAAAGGCATTCACCATCAATGCTCAGATGAATTTATTAAACAGTAACACTTACTGCAAACCTGGTTCTGTTTTAACTGCCCAGAAAGTTTGCTTCCCAGCTCCATCCTATCCCATAAGGATCATGCAGGAAGCTTCTCCAGCAGAAATCTCCACTGGAAATGACTAAGTCAGAAGGAACCTCTGCAGAAGTTCCTCCTGTTCAGCTGCTCCACTTCAGAGATGGAAAATAAGTAAATCTTTCACAAATTGAAGTTTAAGATAGCTGCATTACTTATGACTAGCAAAACAACAATCGCATTAGGCAAATTATTATACACAGTTTAGGTAAAAGCTTTATGACATGCCAGAGTGTATTTCTGTGCAGTGAAAGACCACACATGTCACAGGCATATTCTTTTAGTGGCATTTGAAAGCTGAGAAGTTTTATTGGTGTTGCATGTCATATATTGCTCACAAAGAAACAGGGTTTCCTTAATACTCTAAGTCCCATTTTAAAAACATCAGAAGCAGAGATAAAAGCTTATGCAATTTGAAAGTCTAAAAACTACCAGAAATAACTTTTCCATATTGAATAATATTCCAGGATTAACACTTGATGTCATAGGGCCTATCATGTCTAGAAACAGAAGCCTTCCTCTATTCAACAGAGGAAGAAGTAGTCTTTATAGCTTTCTAACAGTATGAAGCGCCTGCCTCTAATACTGATGAGTTATCAGACCTTAATCCTTTTACTAATCCGGAAAAATTGCCAGAATACCACTTTCAACACAAAACCAAGTGAAACTTGGCAACTTCAATGGACGTCACTTTGGAGAATTTAAATAAACCCAAGTCCAGGATTCAAAACAAAACTCAACGAATGTGACGCCATGCAAATTAAAGCACTCAACCAAAACTATTCCCATGAGTCTCCAGGAAACAAAGCTCTGTTAATTCAGGGACTTCACTCAGAACTGTCTCTCTGGAAAATCCCAGGTGACAATGAGAGAAGCCACATCTTGCATCATGTTTATTGGCCTCATTTTGTCTTGCCTTTATGCTCTAAGTATAATGCTAGAAACTCTCCAGGGATCTGAACTTGCTGGAAAGCCAACATATATTTCATCTTTACATAGTACATTCAACAACAGGGTGAGAGAAGTCTCTTCCCATTAATTGATTTGGGCTCTTCAGTGTTTCACAGTTCCGTGGGATAGGTAGAAGTACCAGAGACATCAGGGTCTACATCTTTGCTAGGGGCTGAGATATCCTTACTATTTTATGAAATATGTGAGCTCAGCCAGAGTATTGCCAGAGTGAGAGACAGAGCATCAAATAATTTCTGGCAGTGGTATCTAGCTTTTCATAAATGTGGTTAGTTCCTGAAAAGCAAAACATTACTTTCCTGCTCACCATATCAATACAGTGATTGGTAGGATCCATAAGACAAGCCACAGTATCTTTTATGCAAATTTAAAAATATGCATTGCATTTAAAACAGATTGATGCATAAGAAAATGTATTTTCATATTTCAAAAGTTGAATTTTTAATAACTTAATTACAACTTCACAAAAGAAAGAATCATTATTTGTTACACATTCCAGATCCTTCTATATCAAACATGTCTCCAAAATGTAATGATGCCATTAGGCCCTTAAAAGACATGCCCTGAATTATATATACAATTTAAATTAAGTCCCATTCTTAATGTTTCCAAAGAAAAGTCGAAGCAATCAAGTGGTAAGTCGGGTTCACTCATGATTATTATTATTTCAGTATTATTACTTAATACCAAACTCTGTGATCAGTATGTATTTATGAGCAATCTCATAATAATCTGATCAAATTCAGTGATGCTTCAATCCCACTTGGGATAAATATCTGGAGGAGGAGCAGCAAGTCTGTTATCTAAAGAACTGTCCATAGCCAGCTAACTGAAGACACAGAGGTAGTTGCTTTTATATTAATGTATATGAGTAGTTCAGTATAGGAGGCAGAGAATAGACTAGAGAAAAAATGCAGAAGGGACATAAAAATAGATGCAATCAGAGAATACAACTTTGCATTCCTTTAGACAGCAGGGTTTGAGGAACTAAGAGAACTCAGGGGCTTACATTTTGTAGAGAATTTTAAGAAAATTATCATCATTTTCTTCCTCTCATTCACACAGTCCAAATCTGGAAGATTTTCCAGGGGAAGCTCACGTGATTTCATGCGGTAAGTGATGTTCTAGCTATTAACCTAATTCATCTTTACAGCATGAGGCTTTGCTTCTGATTTATGGAATCAATACCAGGGAGAAACTGTACTTTGAATAAGAGTGGGTTGTCAAATTATCCAAAGAGCTTGAAAGCCTGGTTTTATTTGGCAAAGAGACAGCTCAGAGTCCCTTCAGGGATGGCTCCCTCTCTTACATTTAATGTCAGGACATAAGGGATCCTTGATGGAGCAAGAAAATGGAAAAAACCTCTCTAGGGTAGTGAGCTCCACTCTCTGCTCTCATAGAGAAGCAAATTGGGTGCAACACTGCAAAAAGAACCTCTCACGGAGGTTCTCCTACTCATTGCAGGAGATAGAGCAAATAGAAGCTTCAAGGTTTCCCTTGTAACTGGTAGATACCAATTATCAACCTCATGAAATCATGTATTTATTTACTGTGCCAGGAAACAACAATCTGAAAAGTAACAACTACAAATATTAGATAGTGAGAATAGTCCCTGTTACAAAAGTTGGTGTGGTGGTTTAACCTTAGCTGGGCAACAGGTGCCCACCAAGCCGCTCCATCACCCCACTCCCCACCCTCAACAGGGCAAGGGGGAAGAAAATAAGATGGAAAAAACCCTTATGCGTCAAGATAAAGGCTGTTTAATGAAAACAAAGTAAAGCTAAGCAAAGTCTACATGGAAGTGAAGAAAAATAAGATTTATTCTCTACTTCCCAGGTGATGTCTGGCCCCTTCCTGGGAAGCAGGGCTCCAATACGCATAGCTGGTGCTCTGGAGGAGTGTGATTTTTAACCCTCAAGCTCAATCCTGTCCATGCTGATGGACATGGGAAGTTTAGAACTGAATTCAGTGAAAGGAAGACTGAATACCCAATCACCAAGACATTGAAGTTGACTTCTATTAAATTTCAAATTGGAGAATCACCTCATTAGCAATTTTGGTAGTTCTTT